>JAODAI010233285.1:0-26133 GCA_027575025.1 Scotoplanes globosa | reverse complement strand
TGTATACAACTTCCAGAATATATCCACCAGATTTTAGTTAGATTTTGCTAATTTCGATTTTTTTATATTAAAACAATATGAAATATTTCATACCATTCATATTATGGTATATGTCTAGTTATTTTTACCATTCTTAGTGTTACGCCTGTCAATATATGTCTGCATACAACACTATTATAAATCAAAGTATAGTGGTAGATTGCTGATTTACAAAGTGTCAAAATAACTTAACATAATATACAACATTATTGTAGACTACTTATAATCATATTTCAATATAACTCCGTAAGTCAATAACAGTATATATATAATATATACTATAATATAATATAATAAGTTTTGTGTTCAATATTATGGGGTGGATGGGGCTCCGTAGCCTTGGTCGGCAATCCATCTAGGAGAAGGAAAACTCTGATATAACACCGCACATAGCGTCTGGGCAGCGGTGTGTGGCTATTTGTCTCGGAAGATGGGTCTTGTGAGCCTTGGTTGGTAACCATCTAGGAGAAGGATAACTCCGATATAAAACCGCACCCAGGTCAGCCAGGGCAGCGCTGTGGTGGCTATTTTGTTACAATCAATTATGAATTTACGTACTGACAATCGCGATTTGGCTATCGCGTCCGGGGTACCCGACGCGCCGTCTGTCCAGGCAGCGGTGAGAAATTATCGAAATCCTGGGAGGTCGATCCACCGGCATCGGCCTCGATGTGAAGTCCGGCTTGGTAGCCTTAATGTAGGTACGATGGGAGGGAGGAGCCTTGAAGTGGTGGAGATGATGGGTAGGCGGAGGTTGGAGGTGCTTTATGTGCAGGAGACGAAATGGAAGGGGGATAGAGCGAGGATGTTACCGGGGGGTTTAAGTTGTTCCATGCAGGGGGAACGGGAAGAGTAATGGGATGGGTATTATAGTTTCAGCAGGGAAGGATAAGGAAGTGGTGAGGGTAGAGAGGTGGGAAGGGAAAATTATTTTGATGTGTGTGTTATTTAATAATCAACTAGTTGGGATAATGTCCGTGTATGGTCCCCAATCAGGGAGGCCGGTGGCTGATAAGATTGCATTTAGCTGTTTAGGGAGGCGCTAGAGAGGATGATGGGGCGGGTTGAGGAGGGTACCATGTTGTGTATAGCAGGGGACTTTAATGCCTATGTTGGAGTCAGGGGTTTGGTGAAGAGGAGTGCGTAGGTAATTTTGGTTGGGGTACGAGGAACAGCGAGTTGGTAGAGTTATGCCTTCGTAATGGCATGGTGGTGGCCGGTTCTTTCTTTGAGAAAAGAGCCAGTCACAAAATATCGTATAGGTGTGGGTTGCATAAGACGGAGGTGGACCTACTGGTGGTTAGGAGTGCACAACTATGGAGAGTTAAGGACTGTAAGGATTTAGCCGGGAAACATGTGACCACGCAACATAAACCACTCGTTTTTGTATTGCGGTTGCAGAAGCATAATGCAGCTAGGGAAGTGGGCCAAAAAGTTATTAAATGGTGGTTATGCAAGGGTCAGGTGGCTGAAGAGTATAATGATAGGGTGGCGCATAGCTTTGCGGGTCTTCGGGAGCAGGTTGGGGGGTAGAGGAAGAGTGGGGGACCTTTAAGCTTGCTTTTGTGGGTCGGGCAGAGAAGATATGTGGTAGGACTTCGGGTAAGAAGGGGGGGGGTCGTGGAAGAAAAGTCAGATGTGGTAGACAAAAGAGGTTGAGAGGGCGGTGGGTGAGAAGAGGGAGGTTTGGAAGAGATTAGAAGAGATCAGGGATAGGGGAATACAGCCGGATTTAGCCCTACGTCACCTCTATGGGTTGAAAAAGAAGGTAGCTAGAAGGGCCGTATTAAAGGCCAGAGCGGAGCTGGAAGATATCATTTATAAGCAGCTGGATGATGATGGGGGAAAGAAACTTATCCTTAAGATAGCACGGGATAGGAAGGAAGAAGGCGTAGACGTTAAGGGAGGCAGAGTGGTTAAGGATCCGGATGGGAGGTTAGTCATGGATAAGGAGGAGGTAATTTCGGTTTGGGAGAATTATTTCAGGGAGCTGTACAATCAGGGAGGAGGGGCCGATCTGGATCTTCCTAGCGCTGTGAGGGGTAGGATTGATGTTGTGGAAATCTCAGATTTGGAAGTGGAATGGGCCGTGGGGCGGATGAAGAGGGATAAGGCTGCAGGTCTGGACGAAACAAGGGTAGAAGTGTTTGTTCTCATAGGGGAGGTGGGAGTCAAGTGGTTAGGGAGACTGCTCAATGTGTGTCTAAAGGAGGGGAGTATCCCAATGGACTGGCGGACAGGCCTGATTGTGCCGATTTGGAAGCAAAAGGGGGATATTCATGAACCAGGAAAGTACCGGGGTATCACTCTATTGGGACAGGTTCTTAAGCTTTTGGAAAGTATTTTGGATAGAAGAATTAGGGCTAGAGTTGAGACGGAGATCGGGGAGGAACAGTAGGGATTTCGTAGTGGTAGAGGGACAAGTGATGGGCTGTTCACACTTAGGCAGCTGATTGAAAAGAGACTAGAGGTGAAGGAGAGTATGGCATTAGGTTTTGTAGATTTGGAAAAGGCCTATGATACGGTCCCTAGGGAATTAGTTATGTCTACGTTAAGGTGGATGGGGGTCCATGAAGCAGAAGTTAGGATGGTAGAGGGCCTTTACGAAGGTATGAGGGGTAGGGTTCTGGTTGGTTCGGGGATGTCAGAATAGTTTGGGGTTAATATTGGGCTTAGGCAGGGTAGTGCGCTCAGTCCTCTCCTTGTCATTATGGATATGGAAGTGATTACCAGGAAGGTTAGTACAAGGAATGTACGGAAAAAGATACTATATGCTGACGACGTAGCAGTAGTTATGGATAGTAAACAGGAGTTGCAGGAGGCTCTGATAGAATGGAAAGTTCTTTTTGAGAGGCACGGGTTGCGTATGAGCCTGGATAAGACAGAGGTCCTATCAGTGGGCATGCAACGTCAGGAGTTGGGTATTACTCTTGCAGACAAAGATATTAAGCTGGGGGATAGTTTTGCATATCTGGGGGGAATGATTTCTGGGGATGGGCGATCTGATAAGGAAGTGAGTAAAATGATCTGGCCTGGAGGAACGTAGCGGGAGTTATGTTAGATAGGCATATTTCTAAGAAATTAAAAGGGAAGGTTTTGGGTACTTGTGTTATCCCTGCTTGTATCTACGGGCTTGAGACAGTGGCTCTGTCTGGTGCTCAACAGCAGCGGCTCCAAGTGTGCTAAAATAATTGGATGAGAAAGATTGTGGGGGTTAAGCGGGTGGATATGAGAAGGCTGGATGATATCCGAGAGGAGATTGGGTTGAATAGGAGTCTTACTGAGAGGGTGATAAGGGTTCGCATGAGGTGGGCTGGGCATGTGGTGCGTTTGGATGAAGGGCGACTCCCAAAGATGGTGATGTCGCACAGGGAGGTTGGTAGAAGGGGTAGGGGGATACCTCGTTTGAGATGGAAGGACTGTGTCGAGAGGGATTTTGGTAGAGCTGGAGGGGATGGTGATTGGAGGGTTATGGCTACGGATAGAGGGAGGTGGGGAGCTTTGGCCAGTGTTGCGGCTGTCAGTTAGTATTTTCTTCCTCACCCCTTGTTAGGGAGTCATGAGGTAGAGAGAGAGATTTATTGATATATATAAATTGCATTTATAATGGCCGGATACTGTCAGTACCGTACCGACACCGACTAGATGACAGTGCAGAATCCATTTTAATTGAAGTAGATAACGCTCGAAAGAAGAATACAAGTACGGGAGTAATATATCGACCACCTGATCAGCAATCAATTACTTGTATTGATAACATTAGCAATTGTCTTGATATAATAAATAATGAAAATAGAAATATATTTATTGCGGGAGACTTTAATATTGACCTTTTAAAGCAAATGAGATGCCTACCATTCAAGGATTTATAAATATTATGTCCATTTACGCTTATTACTCGATGATTGACAAATCTACCAGAACTACTGATACCAACTTTTCACTGATTAATAATATATTTACCAATGTTGCCTCTCAGGCACCAATCAGTGGTATTTTTGTTACTGATATTTCTGATCATTAGCCAATTGTTTGCATAGCACAAAATTAGATTATCTTCAACAGATCTTCAAACACAATACTTGTCGTAACAACATTACTTATTTTAAGAATAAACTTAGTATTATTGACTGGTCTCCTATAATTGCTGATCAAAATATTTAATCTGCCTATAAATATTTTTCTAATATTTTCTTAGAAACTTTCAACAAATGTTGTCCTTATACTAGGTATGCCCTAAAATTAAATACGAAAAGTCTCCTTGGATTAGTTCTGGAATTTTTAAATGAATTATATTAAAAACCAAACTTTATCATACATATAAACAGCGGCCTACACTAATTCGTAAACTAGCATATACAAAATACAAGAATCTTCTCTTCACCACTAATAATATTGTGAAGAATATGCACTTTACCAATCTGATACAAAGTAATAAAGGACACTCTATGGAAAGTTAATAATAGTATTTTTCATAAAAAGGCTAATGTCAACACTAATAAGGTTTTTGCATGTTCTCGTGGGTTGTCTTCAAATGATGATGAGATTGCTAATAATTTGTTAATTATTTTTCTACTGTTACCGATAATTTGGCTGACAAGTTACCAGCGGGTACGCACCATCCTTTAAGTTATATTAAAAGTAACATTGAAAACTCTTTTATTTTCTACCCTACTGACATTATAACAAGTAAATCAGTTATTCTTAACTTAAGTAATATTAATAGTGCTGGTCATGATCATTTCACTAATAACGTTCTGAAGCATGTTGTTGATTTTATATCGGTACCACTAACGCATATAATACATCTTTCTTTTTCAAATGTTTCTTTTCCGAGTGAGCTCAAAATTGCTAAAATTATTCCATTTTTTAAATGTGGTGATTGTAGACCTATATCGGTGTTGCCATCGATTTCCAAATATTTAGAACGTATTGTCTATAATAGGCATATAAAGTGTATTACCAAACATACGTTACACAAACCAGTATGGATTTCATCAGAATCATTCCACTTATAAGCTTTAAGTCTTCTTGACACAATTTCGACTGGTTTGTATAATATGCTTACCACACCTGCAATTTTTATTGATCTATCAAAAGCTTTTGACACAATTGATCATACAATTTTGATGGATAAATTATTTGCGTATGGGATTCGTGGTACTGCATATACTTGAAATTGGTCATGGATATCGAAAAGCTACTCTCATTACTGGCTGAATCGAACCCACTAATTAATTGCTCGAGTTCATATTTATGATCTCTTTACTTAAACACATTTAAGAATGCTTAGTGCCCCCCGGCCAAAGGCCCGCCTGTATTACTCTTATTATATAAACAGTGGAAACATTCACTACTATATCATAACTTCAACCTTGTAATAAAAAACACCTTTCTCTCTCTCTACTTCGAGCTAACAGGTCATTGGTCTCACCGCAATAATTTCCAAACATACAAATACAACACATTTATGTCTTTAAGATATCTATTCTTTTCCAAGTATTTTGTGATTTATATGCATTTTGTGTGTGATTTATATAGGGCGGATGGGGCTCCTTAGCCTTGGTCGGCAACCAATCTAGGAGAAGGAAGCTGTGTGGCTATTTTGTCCGCGGTAGATGAGTCTTGTTAGCCTTGGTTGGTGACCATCTAGGAGAAGGATACTCCAATATAAAACCGCACGCAGGTCAGCCAAGGCAGCGCTGCTGTGGCTATTTGTCCCACATACTTATGAGGATACTGACTGACGATTGCGATTTGGCTACCGTGTCCGGGGTACCCGACGTGCCATCTGTCCAGGCAGCGGCGAGAAATTTCCGAAATCCTGGAGGGTCGATCCACCGGCATCGGTCTCGATGTGAAGTCCGGCTAGGTAGTCTCAATGTGGGTTCCATGACAGGTAAGAGTTTAGAAGTGGTGAAGATGATGGGTAGACGGAGGTTGTAGGTTCTTTGTGTCTAGGAGACGAAGTGGAAGGGAGATAGAGCTAGGATGTTACCAGGGGGCTAAATTATTCCATGCAGGTGGAGACGGGAAGAGTAATGGGGAGGGTATTATAGTTGCAGCGGGGAAGGGTAATGAAGTGGTGAGGGTTGAGAGATGGCAAGGGAGAATTATTTTAATGTGGATGTTTCTTCATAATCAACTGGTGCGTATCATGTATATGTATGGTCCCCAGACAGGGAAGGCGGAAGCCGATAAGGTTGCCTTTAGGGTTGCGCTGGAGAGGATGATGGGGTAGGTGGAGGAGGGTACCATGTTGTGTTTAGCGGGAAATGTTAATGCCCATGTTGGAGTCAGAAAGGTTGAGAAAAGGAGTGTATAGGGAATTTTCGATGGGGCACGAGGAACAGGGAGGGCAGTGAGTCGGTTGAGTTATGCCTTCGAAATGGCATGGCGATGGCCGGTTCTTTCTTTGAAAAGAGAGCCAATCACAAGATATCGTATATAGGAGTGAGTTGCATAAGACGGAGGTGGACTTACTAGTGGTTAGGAGGGGGGGCAATTATGGAGAGTTAAGGACTGCAAGGTTTTAGCCGGGGAATATGTGACCACTCAGCATAAACCCCTCGTTTTTGTGTTGCGGCTATAGAAACGCAGGGCAGTAAGGGAAGTGGGCCAAAAAGTTACTAAATGGTGGCTGTGCAAGGGGCAGGTGGCTGATGAGTATAATGATTTGGTGGCAAATAGCTTTGGGGAGCTTCATGAGCAGGAAGTTGGGGTAGAAGAAGAGTGAGAGCTCTTTAAGGTTGCTTTTGTGGGTGGGGCAGATAAACTTTGTGGAAGGACCTCGAGCAAGAGGGGGGATCGTGGAAGAAAAGGCATATGTGGTGGACGAAGGAGGTAGAGAGGGTGGTGGATGAGAAGAGGGAGGCTTGGAAGAAATTAAAACAGGCAAGGAATAGTGTGATTCTAACCCTGATAGATAGAGGTATTAAACAGAGAGATAGTTTTTCGTATCTGGGGGAAGTGATTTCTAGGGATGGGCGGTCTGATGGGAAGGTGCGTAAAAGGATCCAGTGAGGGGCTCTGGCATGGATAAATGTAGAGGGGGTTATGTGAGATAGACACACCTCTAAATAAATAAAAGGGAACGTTTTAGGTACATGTGTCAGCCCTGCATGTGTTTACGGTCTTGAGACAGTGGCTCTGTCTGGGTCTCAACAACAGAGACTTCGAGTGTGCGAGAACTTCAAGTGTGCGAGAGTTCAAGTGTGCGAGAATAATTGGATGAGAAATATCGTGGGAGCTAAGCGGGTGGACAGGGTGAGGTTGGAGGATATGCTGGAGGAGATTGGGATGAAAAGGAGTATTTCAAAGAGGGTGATAAGGGGGCGCATGAGGTGGGCTGGGCATGTAGAACGTATGGATGATGAACGACTCCCGAAAATGGCGATGTCGAACGTGAAGGTTGGTAGAAGGGGTAGGGGGAGACCACGATTGAGATGAAAGGACTGGATGTTAGGAGGACTGGTGGAGATGGCGATTGGAGGGCCATGGCTATGGATATAGAGGGAGGTGGAGAGCGTTGGCCAATGATGCGGCTGTCAGTTAGTGTTTTCTTCCTCAACCCTTTCCAGGGAATCAGAGGTATATAAAGATGAATTTAGCAGGAGTGAGACCTACTAACGAAAGCTCAATTGTATTAAACCTTTGATGACTGGACTAAGTCACTGTTATATTTCATCAAAGCGGGTTACGTTTAAATATAACATTGTATCAAATCTTTTCTTCAGTTTGAATTGATATTCCATAAGTACAAAGTCTTACATCTGATAAATGACCAGGGCTAAACGTTTATCAAAGACGTAAATTTTCTTGTCAGGGGATATTTTGTCGGGGGATATTTTGTAGAAAAATACTTCTTACTATGTACATGACTTGTCACTATCTGTAAACCTGTAAACGGTTGCCTAAATAATCCATCCCCAATGTGCATAAACATAGGGCCACATGTACAACCCTGGTAGAAAATATGATATGTCTCTAGTATAAATAATATGTGTAAAAGCAGAGCACCTATTTAATCTGACAATGTATATGTTTCTAGTAATTGCATACTACCACGTCGTCCCTTCACACATGACGTATTCAGTGAAATTACCTTATCTTCTCCTATATATTTGTGGATGGATACAAACAAGTTTCCCAGCAATGTTATCAAATTGTTAATCATCTTATTGGTAGGCCAATTTGATATATTCCATCAAATGATGATCGAATGTCCCACCCAGTGGCGACGATTTTGTTCCCCGAGGTCAGCGGTGGACATTTATTCAGAATAAGGCGGAGGGAAAGTCAATGGGAGAGTTCTCAAACATTGGGGGAACATGTCTCCCCGTCCCCACTAGCCCACACTCCCACCAAAAGGGATTCATGGTAGTCTTCATTACATATGATATAAAGCAAATTGGAATTTATAAGTTATTGAACTCTGGGTGGTAGCAGAGGAGCTACAGTGTGTGGAATTAAGTTTGGTGAGCGTTGCTGTGTGGGAATTGCTACGTAGAATTCCTGGTATTTATAATCAGCGATACACAGTCAGACATTTATAGTAAAGATAAGTTTCAACCCGATAAATACGATCTGATACTTAACAATTATATTACACTTCAACGGTCTGCTGGATTATAGTTGATTCGATTAAGACGGAAGCAACGCTCCGTTAATGTACAATGTGTGTGTGTGATACACACACACCACTGCCCCCAGCTTTACATATATAAGACTGGAGTGACCGACTAACGATACAAAGATACATTATAACATATACCACTGGGCACACTGCAGTGTGACACAGGTGATCTTTACAAAATAACAGGTTATGCTTGTAAAATAAAGTTTTTGTTTTACAAGCTAAAGACTTCGATCTCAGTCCCTGGTGGAACGTTCCCTCTCCCTAACAACGTTGCACTTTGTGTGTGGTATCTCCGCCGTTCATGTAAGTGTTGCCCTCTGTATGGACTCTGAAAGAATGATAAGAAAAATATTATAAAGTTGTAGGAATATAGTGCAAAATAGGTTTCGCGGTATTGCGGTACTGAATTCAGGAACCAATACAGGTGACACTTATCATATCAAGATTTTCTTAATTGACAATAAGCCAATTCGTCATTACAACCTTTCTGCGTCTTTTTGCCGAGTTCACAAGGGTCAAGTCTTTAAACCGCATACTAATACATGATTAGGCACAGTTGAGTGCACATATTGCCTGTTGCAGTTGTTGAAAGCCAACACCAATTCACACCGGAAATGACGTAATTATATATACCGAAAGGTGGAATGTCGAACTAGTTTACTGTGCCTAGGTTATCCGGTGCTATTCAGTGCTGATAATGCATAGTTGATTTAAAGTGTTATTAATAATGGAGTCCTATTAAAAGGTGAACAATACAGTGACAATATATAGTTCGTACAAGCTAACCAACCTGCCGCTGATGGCAGAAGTAGTATATATCTTCCTACGGACACATTTACAACTTCACATGAGCCTTGTGGTGACACCAAAGTTACAAGTACATAATCAGTCATTCATATAATACACACAAAAAGTTCTTTATGGAAGGAAAGTTAAATGAGGTGACTGATTTTATATTACCAGTAATTTGGTACTCAATGGCGATATTAATGCCATGGTACTATCGGGTATCACATAATTTGTAGCCCTATAGTGACACATTACTTAATTAGTACTTATAGTAAGAACTGACTAATAATAAAAAAAAAATTGCTGAAAAAGAAAACATGACCTTCACAATCATTAAGCAAGCAACTTTGAGGCAACGTTCAAATGACTTCCGATAGTTTGCCAAAAGCTGTGTTCTAAAGTAAGTATGGTGCACTTTATGACAGAGAAGTTCAAGTTCAAGTTCAAGTTTATTATTTTCCACATCCATATGATATGATATAACAGTACAATATATTGTAACGATAATGTTGAATCAAGCAGAACGTTTAATCAAGCAGAGACACCTCACTGTATAACACATAACCGGCATCTCAACTGTATATACAAGTATCAGTACTCCGGTTAATTTCATGGTACTATCGGGTACACGTTAGTTACGGTATCGTGTATTTTAATTATAATTTATATCTTATAGTCAGAACTAAAATTAAACTAATTTGCTGAAAAAAATCACATGACCTTCATTAAACCAGCAATTTGAGGCAACTTTTAAGTGACTTCCGATTTTTGTCAAATCCGTATTCTAAAGTAAGTCAATGATGTGGTGTAATTTATGACGTAGAATGTCAAAAATCCAGTACACAGCTCACTGTAAAACACATAGTATGCAGACCAAATAATATATGGCACAAAAACGTTCCATATAATACAAATGCAAACTTACTTGTGGGCTTTAATGTTTATGACGCATGAATTTTATTGTACATAACTGTAACATGCTGAGTGGATAATAATTAGGGAGTGATGCACCATGGCAGATCAAGTATTATGTCAGCGCTTGGCCATGCTGAGATATTAATGTAAACAGAAAGAGTAGACCATCAGCTTTATTTTGATACTAAAGTAAAGCAACTATTAAATTATAAGTTCCTATTTTTAACAGAGTCGGTAATATCCCATTGCACTTGGAAGTAATCTATTTGGAGGAAAACCTCTGTCTTAAAATTGAAGAATCCCAACATAATAATAAGAAAAATGAGCCCAAAGGCTCAGGCTATGATTCCTCGCCTTTTACAAGAAACTTCAACCTCACTCAGCTCACGGAGCTCTATCACAATGACCGGGAATCACATATCTGACACGATTTCGTTTTTTTATATTTTCCCGCCTTACTAGGCAACTTTAAAAAAAAATGACCTTGATCGACCGGGTAATCAGAAAAAATATTTTTGTGCTCGTTTCAAATAAAGAAACCTCGAGTCGATTTGGACCTTCCAAACATAATCAACAGCCATTTGTGCAGATTTGACCTTACTTGACCTTTAGAAAAACGTCAATAACCGGACTTACGAACATCAAAAAAGGTCGGCGCAATGGAGAAAATTGTTTGTCTCAACGAAACGAATCTCAACGATACAAACAGTCCAAAAAATAATCAACGACATTGTCAAATTCAAGGTCAAATTCATCACACGATATAATCTGACGAAGACAGTCGTAAAACTCAATGACGCCACACCCACCAAATGATTCGTTTGCGACTTACTACAGATAAAAACACTTTTCGGATCCCATAATCCCCTGGGGATCAAGTAATTACACTAATTCAGCAGTTTTAGGATGCTTAATGACCTTGAACGATATGGCGTTTTTATGAAAAATATCAGCACTCACGATACACGCACCATACACATTTTTTGAGCCCATACAATGTTCACACATGGAGTTATTTCCAAAAACTTTAAAAACTCAACCTTTATAACATCGTAACTCGAGAACCGATTTAAGCGAAAATACTACAGCATCACTCAGCGCAAGGAGTTATATCAAAATAACCGGAATCACACATCTGATACGATTTCCGTTTTTGATATTTTCCCACTAAACTAGATTACTTTTCTGATGTTTTTATATTTGACCTTTTGACCTTGATCAACAGGCTCATGTATAAAATATTTTTGTGCTTGTTTCAAATAAAGAAACCTCGAGTCGATTTGATCCTTCCAGTCACAAGCAATATCCATTTTGCAAGTTTGGCCTAACTTGACCTTTAGAAAAACGTCAATAACGGAGTTACGAACATCGAAGAAGGTCGGCGCAATGGAGAAAATCGTTTGTCTCAACGAGACGAATCTCAAAGATACAAACATTCCAAAAAAAATCGCAACGACATTGTCAAAGTCAAGGTCAAATTCATCATATGATATAATCGGACGAAGACGATCGTAAAACTCAATGACGCCACACCCACCAAATGTTTCTTTTGCGACTTACAGATACAAAATAACTTTTCGGATCCCTTAATCCCCGGGGATCATATAATTACGCTAATTCAGCAGTTTTAGGATGCTTAATGACCTCGAACGACATGGCGTTTTTATGAAAATATCCACACGACACACGATACACATACCGTACATTTTTTTGTAGTTCGTACGATGTTCGTACATGGAGTTATTGCCAAAAACGTTAAAAACTCAACCTTTAACACCCCGTAACTCGAGAATCTGTTTTCCTATTTACGTGAAAATACGACGGCATCACTCAGCCAACTGAGCTCTATGATAATAACCGGAAATCACACATCTGACACGATTTCAGTTTTTGATATGTTCCCGCTAAACTAGGCTACTTTTTTCAAAATTTTATATTTTCCCTTTTGACCTTGATCGACAGGGTTATCTAGAACACATTTTTGTGCTTGTTTCAATTTATATTTTATATTAATGATCTTTATAAATCTTCTACCCTACTTAAATTAATTTTATTTGCTGATGACATAACTGCTTATATTCATATTCATGATATCAATCAAGCTTTAAATATAAATTCTTTAGAAATTAAGAAAGTGTGCACGTGGTTAGCCACTAATAAGCTTTCATTAAATATTGGAAAACTAAGCTATTAGTTTTCCCTGCTAACAAAAGAATATCCCAGTAGGCCTACTACTATTTAGCATTTAATGGTACTACTATTGTAAGTACGACATCAACTAAGTTTCTGGGAATTATTATTGATAATCATCTCTCGTGGCAAGAACTTATCAATGGTATCTGTAAATCTATATCTAGAATAGTTGGTGCCAGGAGTAGAATATATTTTGTGTACCTAGTCAGACGTTATTAATTATTTACAATGCTTTGATCCTACCCCATATTATGCATAGTATTATTTTGTGGGGAAATGCTAACTCTACATTTTTAGAAAAGTTGTTAATCATTCAAAAGAGAGCCATTCGACTTATCGGAAAGTTTACATTATCTAGCACACTATGCTACTTTTTATTAAATTTAAGATCCTGAAGTTACATGATCTTTATGATTACCACTCCAGTTAGGATTTTTTTATATAAATACCATACTAGACAGCTCCCATCTACATTATGTACATTCTTTCAAGCAAATAATACTTACCACGACTATCCTATTCGTATCAGGGGATATTTAACCCAACGGTTACACCAGAACAGTCCATACACATTTACAAGCCAGAAGTAAGGGAGTGATATTATAGAAGTCATTCGATCATGAACTAAGAAATTGCAAAAATAACTATTTTTAAAGGACATTTGAAGCATTGTTTACTTAACCATATTATATGTGATTATTATTGATACTTATTTTCCTTTACGTATTGTTATTATGTTTTCTACATACCTATATAATCTACGTTACTATATTAATGATTGCTATATATATTTGTTAATTATTATATTAAGGACTTGACTAGAAAAGCTTTTCGAGCTTCTTCTGGTTCCTTTTTCATTTTCTTTTCATTCAGTATATAAATTATTATTTGTGCATACGATTACTTGATTGGTGTCTCGAGCAACACAGTCGATGAAGTTGATTGGTATTCTTCCCCTGGACTGACACGGCAGTCTCATACAGATTACATCAGAAATGATTTGACCTTTGGCTCGATAATAGTGGCCGGCAAAACTGGATCCTCGTTGAGTGATCACATATGATATTGGTGGAATACCGTTATAAATTTCAGCCTTGGTTTTGTGCTCACGCCATCAAATACACTCACTGCACCCTCATTAACAGCCGTGTGTATGTGCCATCCAGTCGGTGTTATAGGTCCTTTTTCATAGTCCAAGTTTCACTGCCATATAGGAGAATACTTTAAACGCATGCCCTGAAGAATGCTAACTTAGTTTCCTTGGAGATGCTTGATTGCCAGATGTTATGTAGTTTATTGCAAGCGTCCCATGCTTGACCTTTACGATAATTAAAATCCTTCTTGCTGTCGGCTACAAAGGATCCCAGGTATTTAAAATCCTCTACCTTCTTGAGTAGTATGCCGTCTCTAGAAGAGATTGGTTGGTGGTTCCTATCTCCATTTACAGTCATGGATTCTGTCTTCTTGGCATTGAGAAACATACCCACTTTTGCCGAAGCATCTTCCAAAGAAAGTAGGAGATCTTGTGCATCTTGCAGTAGCGTTGCTGTTAGAGTTATATCATCCGCATAGTCCAGATCCGTAAGATATTTGTTCTTATCCTTGAGTGTTATAGACTGTACAGACATCAACTAAAGTACATTCGATTATG
The DNA here is from genome assembly GCA_027575025.1 of Scotoplanes globosa. Taxonomy (NCBI): domain Eukaryota; kingdom Metazoa; phylum Echinodermata; class Holothuroidea; order Elasipodida; family Elpidiidae; genus Scotoplanes; species Scotoplanes globosa. The sequence goes on along the minus strand of JAODAI010233285.1, from coordinate 11,908 downwards.
TACAATTGCCACATGTTTATGTATATAATATAGTCTTATAGGTTGCTTTCAGTAGTATGCAGCTAACATAATGTATTATACCATGTAACAAACGTTTATCAGGCTATGATTGGAACATTTAGTGTCAAATTGTAAGTATTCAATAAATAAAATTAACATCCACCCGACTTGGAAGTCGAATATAGTGTGCAGCCGAAATATATATTGCTAATACAACATACCTCTTTAGGAATTGCTTATTAACATACTGTAAACATAAAAATATATCATTTGCAGAGGTCATCGACTGCACTTTGAATATTTATCGAAATAATAGTGTACTTTGGGATTGATTCCTACCCCCGGTCGTCTATTACATACATAAGTTCATAACACAACAATCATCGGCAATAATACAATCATCAACTACTTGATGCACTTGCAGTGCTGAATATCACACTCTAATTTGAATTACAGGTCCCACTGTTTGTATACCTAGCGATATTTTCATATGTCAAAAGTTGCCAAATGTATATACCTCATTTTAACTATTTGTAGGCCAATTTTAACAATATAACTAATTCCTTCAGATTTTATTTTTAAAAATGTGAACAGCACACTCCATTTTACTGCCCAATGCCAATATAGGCATACCAAGAGGTATTGTCAAATTATAAATATAGGCCTATTACTTGCAAAATCTATCATGTAGGCATATAGTACCTCATAAATAATCTTTAGTAACAACATATAGTCATATTTTGATAGGATTCTATAAAAAATCAATGATAGCAACTAAAAGATATACCTTATATTTCAGTTAGTCATTTGAACAGCGCGCCCTCAACAGCCCTTAATTTGTAATTACATAACATTTCGTATTATCACCATAAGATATTGTCATAGTTAATGAAATACAAAATGTAACTACTAGCCTACTAAATGTACCTCTTAATTAACGCTTATATTACTGTATAATGTACTTTATCATCACCTGAGAAGCCATTTTGAACAACGCCCTTAATTTTAATTATTTGTTCCTCATCACACATATAGTCAAAATTACTAAGACATCAAAAGTATGTAAAATAGGCTACATCACAAATGTAACTACTATATTAGCAAAATATAAGCATTTTCCTAAGATTTTAGACGCCATTTTGAGAAGCGCCATCATCTGCACATACAACGTGCAGACAACCTGATTCTTACTCCCATATATATTACGATTCTAAAATAGGTATCTACAAAAATCCCCCTAAGTATCAGCTGCGCCAGGGGTCCATGTGTTGCATCACCCCTGGACCCGACCGAGTGCTATACAACCCCTAAATAATGTTCCCATAATAAATTCAGGGTAGTCCACATATATATCACATATGGGTTCATACATGGTACCATCGAGACGATAAGGGGTAACACAAATCCTAAAAATGACGATATTTATCCATTGACTTAGGCCTACTTTGTAAATATTATTTGCTAAAATAACTAAGTATCAGCTGCACCAGGGGTCGCTTATGTCTCATCACCCCTGGACCCGACATGTATGGAGGACCGGGTAGCTGGCATACATATACCACATATGGGGTCATATGTGATAACATCGGGACGAAAGGGGACAAAAGAAAGAAGAAACATCGTCAGTTTAGTGGTGGCAGTGGTAGGCCTAGGCCTAGTATATACCATTTGGCCTAATGACATGAACGCTGCCGTTGTGATCAGGAGTAGGCAAAGACCTAGCATATAGGCTAGGACCGTACCTACTACTAGTACTACAACTAGTAGTACGAGCAACGATTGACATATCTAAGACATACAACTCTAGAACTTCGTCGTGTTCGTGGTGATCTTATTCAGATGTCTAAGATTGTTCATGGTTTTGATAAGTTGAGATTTGATTATTTATTACGCTGGTTAGCCTTACTCTGGTACCACAGATGATAGCATTAAATTGTGTAAGGAATATTGCAGGTTAGATGTTAGGAAGTTTTTTCTCACAGAGAGTGGTTGATGAGTGGAATGGCTTGCCAGAGTCGTTAGTGTACATGGATAGTGTCAATGCCTTTATAATAATGATATTGATATGTATATTTCTGACTGTGGGCGGGTCTAGGAGGTCCGCTGGTTGATGGAGGTTAAGGATCATATTATGAGGGCCTTGTTCTTTCTTATCCTTTTCTTACTTAACTTAGCTCAACTTAAGTATTATTACTAGCACTAACGTTATCCGTGTAAGGCCTAAGCCTAGCTTCAGCAATACTAAACCTGGCATGGTGTTTATTGGTGTCTTTGTTGTTGAAAATTTTCCTTCCAATACTGCCTTTCGACATTTAAGTAAAAACTTTTCCTTCAAAAGAATACTTTTGTCGTATCAATCGACTGTAAAATGAGCACTACAAATCACATTGTGTTAAGGCCTACTTAAGTCTGATCTAGTATTCTGGACAAAACGAGTCCAAATTCGTTTCGATTTTTCATTCTTTGGAAAGGTATGCAAGTTAGATCCGTCTAAAGTAGTGTTGCTCCATCCTGCAAGTACACATCTTCCAGGCAGAACATCAAAACACGAAGACGAAATTATCAGTAATTTTAAACATATTTGAATCACTTTTTTAAACCATTTTAACATTGTAGCAAACATACGTACGTGTGTGCACACATCGACCATATCGATCAGCTGTTCAATGATTTCCGTTCCCGCTTCTACGTCACTACCGGTTTAGACATATTTTCACATTCATTGAAGGAACCTCTGAAATATCGATAATAATTTCTACTTTTCTTGTCCTCTCTTCAGCGGATTGATAAAAAATTGGTAGGTATATGTAAAATTATATGATAAACAAACTGAAAGCCATTAAAACACCATTTCATTGCATCTTTAACATTCTATAACCTTATAAATTTACATTCTTCTATTTTCCTATAATAAATGTAATTTTCCTATTACATAATTATACTCTCTTTCTCTCTACCTCATGAATCCCTCAAGGGGTGAGGAAGAAAATACTAACTGACAGCCGCATCATTGGCCAAAGCCATCCACCTCCCTCTATCCATAGCCATGACCATCCAATCACCTTCCCCTCTAGCCCTCCTATAATCCCTCTCAACACAGTCATTCCATCTCAAACTAGGTCTCCCCCTACCCCTTCTACCAACCTACCTATGTGACAACGCCATCTTTGGGAATCGGCCTTCATCCACACGCACTACATGCCCAGCCCACCTCATACGACCCCTTATCACCCTCTCTGTGAGACTCCTATTCAACCCAATCTCATCCCGAATATCATCCAACCTCCTCCTATCCACCCGCTTAACCCCCGCAATCTTTCTCATCCAATTATTTTCGCACACTTGGAGACGCTGCTGCTGAGCCCCAGACAGAGCCACTGTCTCAAGCCCGTAAATACAAGCAGGGATAACACAAGTGCCCAAAACCTTCCCTTTTAATTTCTTATAAATATGCCTATCAGACATAACTCCCTCTACATTGTTCCAGGCCAAAGCCCCCGACTTGATCCTTTTACGCACTTCCTTATCAGATCGTCCATCCCCAGAAATCATTCCCCCCAGATACGCAAAAACTATCCCTCTGCTTAATATCCTTGCCTGCCAGGGATATACCCAACTCCTGACGTTAGATGCCCACTGATAAGACCTCTGTCTTATCCAGGCTCATACGCAACCCGTGCCTTTCAAAAAGAACTTTCCATTCTATCAGAACCTCCTGCAACTCCTGCTTACTATCCATAACTATTGCTAGGTCGTCAGCATATAACAACTTTTTCAGTACATTCCTTGTAGTAACTTTCCTGCTAATCAATTCCATTACCATTATGACTGTAAGCCTAATATTAACCCCAAACTCTTCTGACATCCCCGAACCAACCAGCACCCTACCCCTAGAGCCTTCGTAATGGCCCTCTACCATCTGACCATCCTAACTGCCGCTTCAGGGACACCCATCCACCTTAACGAAGACATAACTAATTCCCTAGGGACCGTATCATAGGCCTTCTCCAAATCAACAAAACCCAATGCCATACTCCCTTTCACCTCTAATATCTTTTTCAACCAGCTGTATAAGTGCGAACAGCGCGACACTTGTCCCTCTCCCACTACGAAAGCCCTGCTATTCCTCACCGATCTCCACCTCAACGCTAGCCCTAATTTTTCTATCCAAATCCTTTCCAAAAGCTTAAAAACCTGTCCCAATAGTGTGATACCCCGGTAATTTCCTGGCTCATGAATATCCCCCTTTTGCTTCCAAATAGGCACAATCAGGCCTGTCCTCCAGTCCATTGGGATACTGCCCTCCCTCAAACACACATTGAACAATCTCCCCAACCACTTCACTCCCACCTCCCCTGTAAGAACAAACATCTCTACCCTAGTTTCGTCCAAACCCGCGGCCTTATCCCTCCTCATCCGTCTCAAGGCCCAATCCACTTCTAAATCTGAGATCTCCAAGACTTCAATCCTACCCCTCACAGTGCTAGGTAAATCCAGATCGGCCCCTCCTCCCTGGTTGTACAGCTCGCTGAAGTAATTCTCCCATACCTTAATTACCTCATCCTTATCGGTGACTAACCTCCCATCCGGATCCTTAACCACTCTGCCTCCCTTAACATCCACGCCCTCTTCCTTCCTGTCCCGTGCCATCTTAAAAATAAGTGTATTTCCCCCGTCATCCTCCAGTTGCTTATAAATACAATCTTCCAAATCCCCTCTAGCCTTTTCTACGGGTCTTCTAGCTGCCCTCTTTTTCTGCCCATAGAGGTGACGTAGTGCTAATTCCGGCTGTATTCCCCTAACCCTGAACTCTTCTAATCTCTTCCACGCCTCCCTCTTTTCAACCACCGCCATCTCAACCTCTTTCGTCCACCACATCTGACTTTTCTTCCACGACCCCCCTCTTACACGAAGTCCTTCGAAAGATCTTCTCTGCCCCACCCACAAAAGCTAGCTTAAAGAGCTCCCACTCTTCCTCTAGCCCCCTACCTGCTCCTGTAGTTCTTCAAAACTACGCGACACCCCATCCTTATACTCCTCAGCCATCTGACCCTTACATAACCACCATTTCATAACTTTTTGGCCCACTTCCCTAACTACTCTACGCTTCTGTAACCGCAATACATAAACAAGTGGTTTGTGCTGCGTAGTCACATGTTCCCCGGCTAAAATCTTACAGTCCTTCACGCTCCACAGTTGCGCCCTCCTGACCCCTAGTAGGTCCACCTCCGTCTTATGTAACCCACTTCTATACGATATTTTGTGGCTGGCTCTCTTCTTAAATAATGAACCGGCCACCGCCATGCCATTACGGAGACATAACTCTACCAACTCGCTGCCCTCCCTGTTCCTCGAACCCCAACCAAAATTGCCCACACAATCCTCTTCACCAACCCCTCTCACTCCAACGTGAGCATTGAAGTCCCCCGCTACACATAACATAGTACCCTCCTCAACCTGCCCCCATCATCCTCTCTAACGCCTCCCTGAAAGCAATCTTATCAGCTAACGCCCTCCCTGTTTGGGGACCATATACGGACATAATACCAACCAGCTGGTTATTAAATAGCATCCACATCAAAATAATTATCCCTTCCCACCACTCTACCCTCACCATTTCCTTACCCTTCCCTGCTGAAACTATTATACCCACACCATTACTCTTCCCGTCCCCCTGAATGAAACAACTTGAAGCCCCCTGGTAACATCCTCGCTCTATCCCCCTTCCATTTCGTCTCCTGCACGCAAAGCACCTCCAACCTCCATCTACCCATCATCTCCACCACTTCAAGGCTCTCCCTTCCATCGTACCTACATTGAGGCTACCTAGCCGGACTTCACATCGAGGCCGATGTCGGTGGATCGACCCCCCAGGATTTCGATAATTTCTCACCGCTACCTGGACAGACGGCGCGTCGGGTACCCCGGACGCGGTAGCCAAGTCACGATTGTCAGTATGTAAATTCATAAGTGATCGGAACAAAATAGCCACCACAGCGCTGCCCTGGCTGACCTGGGTGCGGTTTTAAATCAGAGTTAACCTTCTCCTAGATGGCCACCAACCAAGGCTCACAAGACCCATCTACCGAGACAAATAGCAACACAGCGCTGCCCAGACGCTATGCGCGGTGTTATATCAGAGTTTTCCTTCTCCTAGATTTTCCTTATACTAAGGATGCTATTTTTCCTTATACTAAGGTGCTATTCTGCCTTTCTAGCTAAATTAAGAGATGGAGGGGGATTTGTGGACAAAAATATGCAAATTCTGAAATTTGTAGCAAATTTCAAAATTTGATTTTTACACACTTTAACATATTTAGAATACTTCTGGAGTAGACTAAATATCATTGCTTCTGGTCAAGATCCATTAATTACATGTCTAATTAACTTTTCCATTTCTGCCACAACCCGGAAGTGGGACATTTCCACCGGAAATTGTCTTTTTGGGCCCTAAATAGGTCCTTTAATCTTTGGAAAAGTTGCAGTATTGTGAACCCACAATACTCCAAGGCTATAAACATTGTTAAATATTGCCAACATGGAGGCTTGTGATGAAGATACAAATGGAGGTTTGTGATGAAGATGGTAAGTGTAAAGCCTAATAAGCTTAGGCTAGTATCCCAATACAGTAATATGGATGGGTATGATGAGGTGTGTGGTAGTGATGGGCATATATACAGAAATCAGTGCATGATGGACAGCTGCATGAACAAAATGGTGCTGAAAGTTGTACCTATGAGGCTTATAATGACGATGGTAAGTGTACAGCCTAACCACTATACGCTAGTATCCTAACACAATAATATACATGGATATGATATATGGGTATGATGTGCCGGGTATGTGGCAGTGATAGGCATCTTTATAGGAACCAGTGCATGATGGACCGATACAGCTGCATGAACAAAATGGTACTGAAAGATGTACCTAAAGAGGCTTGTGATGATGATGGTAAGTGGTAAATACTTGAATGTTATACATGCACTGTGGATTGAGTACTAACTTTGAGTGCTAACTTTGAATGCGATTATCTCAAAAGCATGGAATCGCGAACTATTGTCACGGGAACAAATGTATCTTAATAACAAAAAGTTCAATGATGTTGTAATATGGAACAGGTGATTATACATTATCATGGAAAATGTCCTGATTGGCTGAATATCCGATTGCCATGGCAACCAAATATAAGATATCAATAAAACGTCTTCATGGTTCCGTACGTAATATCATCATATTGCATTGACCCAAAAAATGAAGTAAATGATATGGTCAGTGTCTTAGTTACAGCTGTAAAGCTAGTTTGCCAATCAGGAACACTGCTTGGTTACTATGGCATCCATGCGTAAATAAGCAACATTGTTTTACGTTACATGCTTTACAATGATGTTTGAACTTATTTTTTTCGGCCATATATAAGTGAATCAATTCACCATCAAAGAAACACCAGATTTAACCATAACTCCCCCCTTAAACCAACTGAAAATCAACAACAAATTAAAGTGAAACAGCAATCATTGGATCATTTAAGTCACGTGACTCACCCACTGGCCGTTGTTACTCCATCCTGGTATTACAATTTCTTCTGTTTGTTGTATTTAACGGCCTCGTCTTTGTCTTTATGCTCCCTGAAATCCTCCATGGACATCTGACCGGTCACTCTCTTAACAGCGAAGCCGGCGATGAGCTGAAATAAACAGTTACAGCGCAGTTATTACATATACAGTACCTACCTGCTTCAACAAAAACACAAGGCAGTTGAAAGTAAAATAAATACACAGAAAAAGATTGTTCCAATTTCCTAATTACATAATCCATAATATATTGTATGAAATTTAGCACTAAACATTTTTAACATGGCAGCCATACATGTCACATGGATGGTATTTGGTTTAAAAATCTAGATTTTTTAAGATCAATGATACATCTTTCAGAACGGTCTGATTACCACTATGTATATAAATTAATAGTATAATAAACATTGCCCCCCTAACAGGTAATGTTGTGCTATATTTGTACCATACTCCCAACATAAGCCGTAGGTCCTATACATATGCCAGATAGGCAACTTCCGGTTATTATTAAACTATGTAACTATAATGCGTGCGACAATTTCAGCTAACATATTGATTTAGATTTGGGGGTTGTTTGTATGGGAAACACGTAGATTACTCCCGGATAGTAAACCCACACCAACTTGGTCCCAACTCGGGGCTCGAACCCTGGCTCTCACAAATGCGGAGCGTCATTGTTTTAACTTACTGAATGGCCACACTACTGCCCTTGTATGTCCGAAGGGATAGGAGGTGCTTTACCCTTTCATAAAACCACCATGCTACCAATCTGACACAGCACAATACTTACTTGCATTTTAGTTCATTTTGGTAGACACCTCTTATAAATCATTACAATTAGTATAGCCGCGATTAATTGGACATTGATTTATCAAGTTTGAAAGCTCTTTTCAATAACAAGATTACAGGCGCCACTCAAAGCCGTATATATTGCAGTTAGAGGCAATAACACATAATTATCCTGTGATCGTGTGTGTTGCGATCAAGGGGTCTAAGCGGCAACCAATGCCTATATTGCAGTGAGAGGCAATGGAATATAATCATCGAGTAATCTTGTGTGTTGCGATCAAGGAGTTGAGACTCCTGAACCCAACCTGAGTTGTCCACTGATGTCTTAATTATAGAGCCACCCAGATACTTCAAAGTCACCCCAAATAGAGAAACTGAAATAAATAGACATAAGATTTGGTTTAAAAGTTGTATTAATGGAGTGGCGTTCCAAAGTAAAATTTAAATTTAACCAGTGCGTATACTCCATAGAAGTAAATCCCAGCGAATGATAACCGATGCTCAAAAGTGAATCCCGAGCGTGGGCCGCGCAGTACGCTACTTGTATTGTGCGACGAGGCACGTTAATTGCGTCTGATGCTATCATGTACCTACGTACGTACGGACCGTGTGTCAAGCCGTTTTATCATTTGCCTCCCAATTATACTGCAGTGGAATGATTTATACTGGAGTGGAATTGGAATATACTGCAGTGTAATTTAATTAGACTGCAATGTAGTGCATTCCACTGCAGTGTAAACGATTCCACTGCATTGTAATGCATCACACTGCAATATAATTGCATTTCACTGCAGTGGAATTTTTTCAACTGCAGTTAAATGGGGCTTTGTAAACATACATTCCACAACAGAGTAATTCAATTTCACTGCAGTGCAATTGCATTATACTGCAATGGAATTCAAGTACACTGCAGTGGAATTAAATTACACTGCAGTCTAATTCAATTCCACTACAGTGAAATGCGGATCCCATTCCACTGCAGTCAAATTTAATTCCACCGCAGTTAAATGTAATTACACTACAGTCTAATTGCTTTACACTGCAGTCCAATTGTTTCCAGTGTAATGGAATTTAATTGCACTGCAGTATAATTGCATTTCACTGCAGTTGGCATTTTGTAGATAATTTCTGCTCTATAATATTAGCTAACATTATTTACAAGGTTTCCGGGTCCTTTAAATAAATCAAAATAAACTTTCTCTTGTAAATCTGAGGGTCAATAGCCTAGGTACCAAAATTTCAAAGATCCGCCCGAAAATCATTAATATTAGTTGGCCTGATATACAGGCAGTGGCAGTACTGTTGCTACTAGGCCTTAGATCATGGGTTTCAGTTGGCCTTTCTCTAGTGGTAATCAGTATAGCTCATTGAGCTGCAACAGCCATTTCTCGTATAACTCTTGCTGACACCATATTGCATAGCTAGATTGAATTTGAACACTAGACTAGGGCATGCTAGCTGTATTATATTGACAATTGTATGTAGGTCTTTGCCTAGACCTAGCGATATATAATATTTGTAATTTAGTAGTACGGAGTAGTACTAAGTAGTAGGCTATGCTAGGCCTGGTTAGTCTTCGTCTACATACGTACAGGCTATAGGCAATGCCGTTATTTTTATTCCTAAAATGGATAGCCATGTTTAAATAATCACAAAACCTTAATTGATTAAACAATATAATTTCGATCTTGAATATCTAAAAAATGCACTTATTGAACGTAAGTGATAGAGCGTCGATTTCCATCAATGGTATTGGTCAATATGTGAAATTTGGCTTTTATATTATATAATAAAAAAATATCCCGCGAACACACAAATACACTGCAGTGGAATGCAATTATACTGTAGTGAAAATAATTTAGACTGCAGTGGAATTCAATTACACTGCAGTGGAATATAATCTGCCTTACCACTGCAGTGAAATGTAATTAAACTGCAGTGGAATGTAATTAGACTGCAGTGGAAAGCAATTATACTGCAGTGGAATGCAATTTCACTACAGTGGAAAGTAATTCCACTGCAATGGAAAGCAATTCCACTGCAGTGAAATGCAATTAGACTGCAGTAGAAAGCAATTCGACTGCAGTGAAATGCAATTATATTTTATATTGCATCCTATTTCACTGCAGTGTAATTGATTTCTACTGCATTATAATTGCAATTGACTGCAGTGGAATTGCATTCCACTGCAGGGTGAATTGCATCTCACTGCAGTGCATATTAATTCCAGTGCAGTGAAAGGCGGATCCTAATCCACTGCAGTGAAATTGAATTTCACTCCAGTGTAACTTAATTGCACTGCAATGGAATTGAATTTCACTGCAGTGTAATTGAATTATACTTTAGTGCAATGTATTCCACTGCATTGCAATGCATTATACTGCAGTCTGATTCAATTATACTGCAGTGAAATTCAATTCCACTGCAGTGCAAATCATTCCACTACTGTCTAATTGGGCGGTAAATGATAAAACGGCATGCCATACGGAAGTTTGCCCTTACACGCTTTCTATGTGTTTAGATACGCGCATTAGTAATACTGCACAGACGCCTATCCACCACACATTTCACCACACATTTTCATTATGTACCTATGTCACTTATGGAATAGATTTGCTGCGTCTGATAGATGCTTTGGAGGGTAAAACATTTACATTAGAGGGTATAAACTTGGCTTCATTTTGATAAGTTTGCAGTGTACAAAGTTGCATTTGAGGATATAAACTTGGCTTTATTTTGTTAAGCATCTAGTATACGGGTGGTTAACATTATGTGATTTCCAAGGTATAATTACACTTGTTGTTGCAAAATATAAATATTTTCCAGAATGTTATTATATTATTATTGTTGTCACCGAGGCATTTTACTAGTGGTGCTGCGATGACCCACTGAAGCGCTATGTCATGTTTAGGGTCGTCATCAATTATAATAATATACTGACAGTTACTGGTCATATACTGAACACCGTACTAGCTGGCTATTAGTTTATGATCGTCTATTGAACATTCGACAACGCCCAATTATATTCTAGACATCTGATTGGACAACTGTGCATCACATAATAGCACAAGATCTCCTACTTCCTTTGAAGATGCTTCGACAAAAGTGGGTCTCTTTCTCAACGCCAAGAAGGCAGGATCCATGACTGGAAATAGAGATAGGAACCACCAACAAATCTCTTCTAGGGACGCCACACTACTCAAGAAGGTAGAGGATTTTAAATACCTGAGATCCTTTGTAGCCGACAGCAGATTTTAATTCCCGCAAAGGTCAAGCATGGGACGTTTGCAATAAACTACATAACATCTGACAATCAAGCATCTCCAAGGAAACTAAGTTAGTATTCTTCAGGGCATGTGTTGAAAGCATTCTCCTATGTGGCATTGGAACTTGGACTATGAATGGCACATACACACGGCTGTTAATGAGGGTGCGGAGTATTGCATAGCGTGAGCACACAACCAAGGCTGCAATTTATAACGGTATTCCACCAATCTCATCTGTGGTCACTCAACGAAGAGCCAGTTTTGCCGGCCACTGTTATCGAG
>JAODAI010233174.1:0-10351 GCA_027575025.1 Scotoplanes globosa | reverse complement strand
AAAATCGGCAGTACTCTCAGAAACAGACACCATGATATAATCTCAATACATTGTAATGTATTGAGATAAAAATGAAATTTTGTATGTGAAAATAGGTGCGGCCAGATCAGTGAAAAGTAACTTTCACTGGTCCAGTTGGCCAGCTAATGAACAAAATCATCAGTCCAACTCCCAGCAAAGAAAAGTAACTTTCACTGGTCCAGTTGCATGACCAGCTAATGAACAAAATCATCAGTTCAACCCCTAGCAAAGAAAAGTAACTTTCACTTGTCAGTGAACAAAATCCTCAGTCCAACCCCCAGCAAAGAAAAGTAACTTTCACTGGTCCAGTTGGCCAGCTATTGAACAAAAACATCAGTCCAAACCCCAGCCAAGAAAAGTAACTTTCACTGGTCCAGTTAGTTGGCCAGCTAGTGAACAAAATCATCAGTCCAACCCCCAGCAAAGAAAAGTAACTTTTACTTATCCAGTTGGCCAGCTAGTGTACAAAATCCTGACTCCAACCCCCAGCAAAGAAAAGTAACTTTCACTTATCCAGTTGGCCAGCTAGTGTACAAAATCCTGACTCCAACCCCCAGCAAAGAAAACGGGGGAAAGGGAAAATTTGTGAACACAAACTTGGCGTGAAATTTAATAAAATGTTGCACCAGATTGCATACATGTAAGGGCATTTAGATCAGTGTAATAGACAAATCAGTAACATGCATGGCCGACCTGTCAATGAATTACTAGCTACGCTGCTGCTACGCCGCTGCCAACCCATGTAACGCAAGACATTATAATAATATCGGACTGGAATGCACTTCATCTTACAACGATAAGCGACCACCGAAGTGGAATAAGTATAATACTTGTAAATTACAACTTCACATCGAGTGGCAGTCTATATTCTTAAAATTTGAAGTCAAATTTGAATTATTTTCTTTTGAATGGAAAGACGTTCGTATGGGATAAACGGGATTGCCCTATTAAAGTCACCAACATGCTTTAAAACGCATTTATTTTTGGTGTTCACTTTGACAGGTTGTCAATTTCCCTGTTCGGTTATTTACAATTAATATAATTAATTATTGAAGACTTCCATGCTAATAATTATTCACTAAAATATACCCCACAGTAAATCCTTGCATAAATATTTTTTTATATGTTCTAAGTAATTGTCGTAAATGGAGACAAAGTATACTCAATCAACATAATTAACTGAAACACTAACATTCATATTTATATAAAATAATTACTGTCAACATTGGAAAGGATTAATATTGCACTGGCTTTATAATAGGTCTAGATGAATGCACAGTAAAACATTTTCTTTCATACCAATTTTTGAAATGGCACGACAATGACATAGATATCCAGAAATTAATTCTATATGAACTTTCACCAATACTTATTCCAAAATTGAATCAACTTTACCCTATTTAACTTAATACTATATAATTAGAAAACCTTTCGATAGACAGATATAAAGTATAACGGCAAAAAGGCACGCTAACCTACGTGAATTAAGCAATATAAAATATAAACTACTACATGTCTTGGATGTGATTCTTGAAAATTGATACATTATAATCTACTCTACCAGCAATAAATGGAATGCAGTGCCATGCCACACTCTATTGATACTTTGGCATATAATTTACATGCATTTAATTACGGAGTTCACTTTATATAGGGGACAAATGTGGGACGTACTTCATGTAGCACACCTGAAATGACATGCATCCCAATTGGGATATACTGTACCAACAAGTAAACACACTGATCTAATTCATAACCCTACCATTGAATTGTAACTCTCAATTGGGATGCTTTCGTTGAAGGTGACTCCCGGTCTTCTACATGAAGTATACACCACAAACATGACAGGCATACATATAGGCTGATCTGTCACATGGTATCAGTAACAGCTTTTTATTGGTCAGCTAGTAAATAGCCGTCCTTGAAACAGCGTCGTAGCAATATATATTCTCAGCACAAATTGGCATAATAATTAATATAGAGCTAATGTGTATGTTATACAGCCCCGTCTTGTCAATATTTAACACCAATTACAAAACTGACTTTCTACTTTCTATCACACTAAAACATATTACATAGATCTTCTAATTAAGATCTCACTACAAACTTTACTTTTGTAGAAACATTTTTCCCTGTAACCAACGTTTCTCACTCAACCACTGCATGGTGCCAATTTATGTATTTAATAGTGAGAGCTAGTCATTGCCTGACAGGTCAACAACCTCTTGTGTCATTTGCTGCTATATCAGCCCAATAATGATGATCATCTCAATGGTAACTAGTGTTTGGAAGCAATAGAAGAAAAATTGAAAGGGAACAGAAAATGCATTTTATTGGACAATATAGAGTAAATAGACATAGCTTTGAAACAACAACGCAGTGATATCTCTCCATAAATCCACATGATTGGATAATCATTATAATAGCTATTATGTGTGAGTTATATAGACATCTTGATAATATTTAACATCACATTTCAAATCTTACTTTCTATCACTTTTTTATAAGAAACTCTTCTATAAGAAACTACTACTAGAGGCCAAAAAGTTAAGAAACTCAAGTTAGTACTACATTGAAATCATTAAGAAACCCATAATTAGTATTGAAAATCATAATCAATTTAAGTGTCTTCTTTTGCTATGTAGTGTGTACACTATACAGTACAGTATTTTGTTATATTATATCTAGTCTTAAAATCACCAATTTAACATATTTGCATCAATAATGTCAACATACATGTCTTGCACAAGATTGCCAATTATATCATGTACTTCGATAGTAAAAATTAAGAAATTGCTAAGACACTTTTAGTAGTAAAATCGGCAAAAAAATAAGAAACTTTTTAGTACTAGGGCTTGACCCTAGTTTCTTATAGAAAGTGTATACTGAGCTACATTGCTTCCTTTGATAGGGTGAAGTTTATAAATAATTGAAATTCTCAATTTGAATTTCCATAACCTCAAAAAGTATACTGATTCATGACTATCAATTCTGCAGCACTTATTGTATTAATTAAACCTAATGAATAACTGATAATTATAAAAGAATTATGAAAGAACATAATATACATTTGAAATATTTATCCTATTACTTTTCATGTTTTAATTGTGAGCATAGGCCTACTACAAAAACATAATTTTCCATATTATCTTCTAATAGTTGTACAGTCTCCAACCTTTACTTTTATAGAAGCATCATATCCAGATCTATTCTCCCCTGTAGCCAACAGTTGCTGACACAATCACTGCTGCCAATTAATTATAGTAGCACATCCCTGCTCCATGGTAATAGTGGACACAGGTCAATAACCTCTTATGTCCTATACATCACTACCTTTACACAGTAGCCATTATAATCATCATCTTCTTATCAATAATAACTACTACTTGAGAGCAATGACAGATTATTGAAAGTGAATGGAAAGTCTATATGCCACATCTCATCCACCAGAGCATAAACCCATCCCATGGGAGGCCATATTCAATTGACTGTGCCAATGTACAGCTCTCTGGCAGTAGTATTAGCCAATATGCAAATAATACAAACACATGGAGAAGGATATACATTTATAGCTGCTACATTGTCTCCTTTCAAAGGATGAAGTTTATAAATAATTGAAATCCCAAATTTAAATTATTAAGATGCAGAATAATAATGTAAATAGCTAGAAGAATAATACTACAGTATATCATATTGTGGAAGGAATGGATGGGGAAACAGGTACTTGAGGGACCTGGGTATTAGACAGAGCAATCAGTTTATGGTCTAATTTGAAGAGATTTTCATCTGTATGTACATGTATCTGCCTACTTGGCATAATTCTTCCTGTTCAGGGATTTGGCAATGGGGATTGATAATTTAAAACCGACTTGGATGCAGTAATATGTAAGATGTGAAATGCATCACAGTATATGAGTGATCAGATGATATATTGAAGGCACTGTATGTGGAACAAAGAATATGGTGGCTGCTTTGGAATACCTGGTCTACTGGCACACAGAATGTAGAACATGCATACATCAATGCATCATGCAAATCAGACATTATGCAGGTCATGTTGAGATACTACAGTAAAAAGAAAGATAAACTAAATTAGCATTCTTTAGATACCCAAATCACGAATTCAAGAAAATATTAATTTTGTATTTTTTTGTAATTGAGTTGTCATACATGTACTCCAATTGGTCATGCGATTTATTTTGGAGGAAAACTTCTATCTCAAAATGGAGAATGTCAACATATATATAATATACCCGACATGTTGTGGTGTATGCTCACAATTAAAGCAAGAAAAGTAATAGGATAAATATTTGTATATTATGTTCTTTTATAAATTATCAGTTATTCATTAGAGGTTTAATTAATACAGTAAGTGCTGCAGAACTGATAGTCATGAATCAGTATACTTTTGTGCTTATCAAGTTATGGAAATTCCAACGCTGCTTCAAAGATATACAATATGCCAAGAAACAAAATTTTCATTAAAAGTAGGGCAGTTAGTAGACCTCGTTAAGGTCTCCCGACTATTTGTCTAGCTATGTCTAATGTACATTATAATACGGACAGTCTGTGTTCTAACTTCAAACTGAGGTTAGTAGGTTACAGTTTACAAGCAATAATTACGCTGTTGTGTTGTCTGTTAATTATAGCTGTACTTTGCATAACTATTCTAATCTCTGATATGTATATCCCTCTGATCTGTGACACCACACTGATTTGTATATCCCTCTGATCTGTGGCACCACACTGATATGTATATCCCTGTGATCTGTGACACCACACTGATATGTATATCCCTCTGATCTGTGACATCACACTGATATGTATATCCCTCTGATCTGTGACACCACACTGATATGTATATCCCTCTGATCTGTTGGTCGGAGAGACCTTGGGCAAGGTAGGTCAATGCAATGCATGATATTTCAGAAAGTGGAGATGTTGTTTACATTCTATTCTGTTGACCTATCAAATTCACTGTCTTATCGACAATAATGTAAGGAAATGACGGAGGTGCTATAATACTCTGTAACTTATTGTACCAAACATATTTACACAATTAATATTATACTTACCATAATTACCATTGGAACTTATACAGTTGAGTACCATATACAATAATAAGCCTCTTTCAAAACAACTTGTTATTGTGAACAATAGAATGAGATTGATAGGACAGAACGTGCGGTACGTACACATTAGTGATGTCCTATCAACCTAGCCTTCTGAGTGTCTCGCCATTGAACTTGAAAATTGATTGGAATTAATCATATTTCTTTGGTAATTTATAAAACATGAATGACTTCTCAGAATACCTTTAGCTGCCAAGTCGGTCCTATTTCCACCCAAAAAAAAGACAACTACTTTGAACAATATAATGCAAGTTGAAGTTTCACTATTCACTGTTTTTCGTTAAAGTTGGAAGTCACCATTTTGCTAAATCACGTATGCCTATTGACTATTGATCAAAAGTGTGTTCCCATACGGCGTATGATTGGGTCATATAATGTTTATTCATATTGACTATCGTCGACCGATATCGGTGGACATTTTCAAAGACTTTGGTAAAGAAATGTTATGCATATCGTTAACTGTGTGACTATAAGATCCACTATCATATGTTGTTCAAGACCATAGTAGTATTATTAGCTTTATATATGGCGTACTCTGTATATTATTAAGACATTATTAATGATGGTTGGAGTATAGTAATCGCCGCTGGGTAATTAGTAGATACACACATAGATCAGTCTAGAATGAAAATAGATGTACAGCTGATCGCCGTTGGACCTTAATAAGGTCTAGGTAGTGAGTAGCTATACACATTAGATCAGTCTAGAATGAAAATAGACGTACAGCTTATCACCGCTGGACCTTAATAGGGTCTAGGCAGATAGTAGCTATACACATTAGATCAGCTGTGTAGAACGAAAATAGATGTACAGCTTATCATCGCTGGACCTTAATAAGGTCTAGGTAGCTCTACACACATTAGATCAGTCTAGAATGAAAATAGATGTACAGCTTATCACCGCTGGACCTTAATAAGGTCTAGGTAGTTAGTGGCTATTCATATTAGATCAGTCTAGAATGAAAATAGATGTACAGCCTGATCATGTGATCGTAATATAGGTAGTCCTATCCATGTAGTTCATCAAATACATTATCAATAAGCTTAATATATTTATTGCATTTGATACTGAAAAAGTAAGACCCATGTTTATTATCAACAGAAAAAAAGTAATTTAAGAGGGTACTATAACATACCCCAACTAAATTATCTACCCTTATTTTGAACACAGATGCCAGCAAAGGTGTCAATACTAACTAACTAACGAACCCAGGTGGTGCATTACGATATATCCTTTACAACTTACTTATCCCTAAACACTTTTCAATTTCAATTTTCATACTGTAGTCTCAAACTATGTCTAAACAAGTAAAAACATCATGGTTCTGCATGGAAAAAGGTGCATATCCTAATATCAGGCAACACATGTTTCATGGAACAGAGAGATGAGTCTAATGTCAACACACATGTTATTCAACATAGTTATGCATGGCACAAGGTGTATATCCTAATATCAACACACATATGTTGTTCAACATGGTTCTGCATGACACAGTGTGCTGAGCCTAATATTGGCAACACATCTATGGGCGCACTGCTTGTTGTTCCTTAAACCCACCAATACCAGACTGTAGCGTTGACTGAAAACTAGCAACTTTTAAAAGTAGGACCTACTAATTTATAGGATTAACAAGGAAGTTGTGGTTATAAATAGCACTGCCCAGCAATTTGAAGGTCTGGAGTTCATGCATGGCATTTGGAATGTATTTCACTTGGCAACTGACATTTAGCTTTGACTCTCTTCATCTATCTCTCTCTGACTTTTCGTAGCCGTTCGAGAACTGGAAATGACACCTGCAAGACGTGCACCGATATACATAGAGACTGAGAGGAAGACAAGAATATTTGGTTGATAAAACCTGACATTGTTATTACGTTTACATCAGGGTAGCTTGCCGGTGGCTAATCTTCCCTAAGGCCCTTTGATAATTATGTAAAATATTAATACCACTATTATGGTTGACCATAGTCCCAAAACAACTTAATACTCCTGGGGAAACGTCCTCGCAGGCGGCACAAAGGAGAGGATAATATTGAGTCGTGGGTCACCGTTGGAGGAGACATAACTCCCTTCGAAATGTTGCTGGACAATTGCAATCCAGAACTAACTCAAATTGCCCTCAGACAATTCACTATTGAGTTATTGTAATTAATTGCCTGGGGAGGGTAATGGTCTGTGGGAAATTGGCCTGGGTAAATTGACATGGTAAATTGACAGGAGAAACTGATGTGGGAAAGCGGTCTGGGGATCAGTTTCTGGGAGGTGGGATGTTCTTGGACCTGTATGTAATTTGCACTAATATAGGCCAGTCGCTGGTTTTGATATCCTGGAACTCTACAATGTTGTTTACTTGCCTCCGCCTGTAGCAATTAAACACTGTAGCTGCTACACTAATACTTATTAGGACTATCACCATCATACTGGCTACTATTAATAATAATATATGACATTTAATACAGGTAGGACTATATACAGTATACCATTGCAAGTTTTGATCGGGCTTTTTATGGCATGGCGTTGTAAAAATGAAGCATCTCACCAGATGTTCGTTTATTAAAAAATTAAGCCATGCAACATCAACATGCATGCAGCAGCCGACATGCAGCATACATACATCACTGAGGCAGCATGCTGCTTAATCCTTTCGCTACCGACCATTTTTTGCATACACCTTTTCTCAGCGCCCAACCACTTTTACGGTATATCGGTAAAAATTGAGGCCATGTTTCAACCTTTATATTTTCATACACAAGTCATATACACAAGTTGTATACAACAAGTCCTACACAAGTTGCATACAAATCGCTCAGTGTTTGATTATCTTAAATTTGATATATGTGAGTCGACACAACTAATCTGGTATTATGTCGGGAATTTTCATTTTGGGATAAAGACGTATTTAATCAAAGTATTTATTTATTGTTGAAATATTATTTCTTATATTTCACTATTTTCAACTAGTTTACGTTCCAATTCATAGATTATCAATATCAGATTTGGGGAAAAAATGTTGGGAATTAGGGTAATTAAATTGTGACTTTTTCAAAATCATAAAATTGAGGGCACTATACAAAATTTCACATTAATGTGCATTAATTGAATATGCTTACATTAATTAGAGAAAGTTTAAATTTTGATCAATATTAATTTCATAGTATACATTGTTATTGAAGTTAAAAAAATGTGACCACTTCATTGTTTTAAGAATTTAAAACCATTGGGCAACATTATCAATTGTTATTTTGAACCATAATCACTAACCCTTTCAATACCATGGTCGCATAAATGCAGCATTACTTGTCCTTCGCAGGTGTGTACATCGACTTTATATGTCTGATTTTGTACATTCGGTTGACCCCTGCCAACTTCAAACCGGTTGCAATCGACGTATCACTAATTTTTTTACCTAGTGATACCAAACTTCAGTTCGGTTGGCATTGACATTTTTCAAGTTATTGAACATCACTATCTGGGATTCAGTTCGCGGAATAGTAATATTATGGTAGACAATGGAACGAACGGTCCGATGGAGAGGCTTGTAGATAATATTCCCTAACTTGACCATCCTTCACCAAACATAATTGTTTTTGGTATAATAATGTTTTATTCTTCTGTACAGGGCCTAGAGCAATTGTTTGTCAATTGATTTGGCGCTTTATAAGAATAATTATTATTATTATATTAAAGGTAAAAGTGTTCTACATAACTCTCCTTTACTCTATAAATTGATCAGAGCATGTTTACTTGTAAAACATAATAATTGAAGTCATCGTCATATAACCGCAATATTGGAAAATCTAGCTGGCGCTCAAAAGAGGTAGTGTTGAAAGCTACATGTAGCTGGACTTGAAAGGGTTAATGTACTTTATGGGAAAATTGATGAGGGTTCGCCACTGTGCCACCACCTTGGATCTGAGCTTCATCAATCCATTGGCCAGAGTGCAGCAGGACTTACTGTCATCTAATCACAAAACACGAACACAATGGAACAGGATAGGATCCCTGCACTTTACGTTCACCATACTGTTCAGAGAGGATTGAAAGTAGAATTGCTGTGTGGTTCTTTTTAACAACCTAGATGTTAGTAGAAACAACACTTAAACCAGATCAGGTTATAATACACGACAACTCAACTGATTTTAAAACTATTTCTAATCCCGAAAGCAGCACACAACTCATTCTTCCTTGGATGACCCGGTCGGTGGGCTGTTGAGTGTAATTGTGGTTGATATGTGTTATGGGTGGTCCTGGTCAAGGCCCTGTGATATTTCCTTTTTTCAGTTAAAGCAGTAAGCGGTGGCGCTATACAGTTATAAAGACAGGTAGTGTGGTGGGTAAGTGTTCCGATGTAGATTATGCAGTAACACTACAAGCTCTGTATACTTCAGTGCAACTACAGCTAATACTGAGTAGCCTACGATACAGTGTAGGTGGCCAACATACATCAGTATACATAGCATGAATGCAGGTCAGCTGTGCTCATTGCATAGTGATATGATTGCTGCACCTGACAAGGGTGGGTGAGAATGTAATGTATCCGTATACAGAGTGTGTGTATGCTCTGTACATTATATACAGTATTAATGCAAGTCAGCTGTGCTCATTGGTACATATGACGATTATGAGCTGCTATTTTCAGACCGATGTGAGTAGTGAGGTCGGGTAGCTTGGTGATATGATTGCTGCACCTGACAAGGGTGGGTGAGAATGTAATATATCAGTATACAGAGTGTATGTATGCTCTGTACATTATATATAGTATTAATGCAGGTCAACTGTACTCATTGGTGCATATGTGGAGTGAGTACAGTGATGTCGGGTACACCAGTGATATGATTGCTGCACCTGGCAAGGGTGGGTGATAACGTAATGTATCAGTATACAGAGTGTATGTATGCTCTATATACTATGTACAGTATGAAGGCAGATCCAGCTGTTCTCATTGGTGCATATAAGCTGCTATATTCAGACCAATTTGAGCTACAGTGAGGTCGGGTAGCTCAGTGATATGATTGCTGCACCTGACAAGGGTGGGTGATAACGTTAATGTATACAGCATGGATGCTGGTCAGCAGTGCTCACTGGTGCATACATGTGAGGATTATGAGCCGCTATTTCCATTTTTTGGTTGGTTGTGTTTAACGGCTCATTTCTAACCTTCCGGTTTAATAGCGCCGTCCTCGGAATTTTTTCCTAGT
>JAODAI010233063.1:0-10352 GCA_027575025.1 Scotoplanes globosa | reverse complement strand
TTTTGTGGACTTAGATTTAAACAGCCTCATTATATTGGTGAACTGATTCATTCGTTTGAAGTAGCCCGCAATATGTGATCATCCAACAAAGATAGCTTAGTATAAGCAAATATTATATGTTATGGAAGTAAATATTTTTCGTTCGCATCTGCAACACTTTGGAATCAATTCCCAGAGAGTGTCAAATCATGTGATACAATAACACATTTTAGGAGGTCACCTAAAACTCTTCCTTTCTCAATTTATTATAATTAATGCATATTTTCATGAGCCATACTTCTTTTTATGTAAAATTTAACTTTTGTAAAGGCTTTGGGCTGCAACCTTCTGGTCGTAAACAGGAAAAGCGCTATATAAATATGTAATAGTATTACTATTATTATTATTACTTATAAATTACAACTTCATTTCGAATGGCAGCTAGTCCATTCTTAATAATTTGAAGTCAAATTTGGAATTATTGAAATTTTAAGTCGTTTGCATGGGACACCGTAACTGCTCTCGGAAAAAAAATACACTACTAGACCCGACTTGGTGGGGTTCGAACTCCGCTTATCCCAATGCTGAGCTTGATCTGTTCCAAAGCCACATCACTGATTATATGTATGCCTTTCTACACCCAAAGAGTGTAACAGTATTTTCTAATTCTTAATATTAATCAAAAGTCAAGTAGGCTATAATATATGTGTTTTCCTAAATAGGCTAATAAATGTGTTTCATTTCATTTATATATTTGTTTCCACAAAAACAATATCATATACAATATGACTAAGCAAATGTAAATCGGTATAGCATAATTGCAATGTGATGGCAGTAATCTCGAAAGCCCTGTACGTGGTGCACCAGGCTTAACTAAGTTGAACACTCCCATTGTAATATAAATGTCAAATAAAATTACGAAATTACAAGTTGATTGTACAATATCAACAGTATGTCTATAAAATGAGACTACTGCTGTCCGTCCATTGATTTAACTGTGTCCTACTTCCAGAAGCCCTAAGTAGTTATCGTGAAGGAATGTCGTCCCAGTTTAAGAATATATTAACAGATATCCTCTAGACGAGGGATACGATGTCGTTTGGACATCTGATGAATTAACCAATATGTTGACAACTAAATTACTGTTTTCGTGTTTGGTGTACCTAGCTAGGCCAAGCCAAATTAACTTCAGGGTATTAGTCCATTAGTCCATCGTCAAAGATATATATATATATATATATATATATATACTATATATATATATAATTATAAAGCAGGTTAATAGATGTGACTTCGTGGTGGTGAAATACTATTGCCTCACTAGAGAGCGTAGCATAACCATTGACATTTTTTATAGTATATATTTTAACATAACATGCATGCATGATACTTTAATCTTGAATGGGAAGTCCAATGAGGATTTACGACATTGAACTTGTCGAGTTCGGCCCAGCTATTCAATAGGAGGACTGTACCAGTATATTTGCCAGCAGTGAAGTTGGAGTATATTTGGGGTGCGTGATGTTTCGTTCTGGGGAATGATCGGTCGTTTTTGTAACAGTGTAATCACATATATACAGCCATATATATATATATATATATATATACATGTGATACAATACATCAACATTTCCTGTCAAGAAAACATCATTAGTAGTAAAAACATCGGGGGAAAAGATTTAAGTGATTTTATTTTTATTTGATAAATTAAACCACAAAATAGTTCAATTGCATGAATACTCTGTGAATATTGATTTCTAGGTATTGTTAGTTTTTGCACAAGTGATATTCTTTGGACCATTTTAATATAATTTTGTCTTATAAATGACGTGAAAACCAGAATGTGATTACCATAGTAACTAGCATTATAACTATTTTAAAATATTTTTTCGCTGCCATGTATATAAATTAATAACTTTTCATACAGATTAATATGGCCTGGCTTCGAAAGTTAAAAAAGCCTGTCATTGTGAATGTTTTTTATATAAAATGTATTAAAATATTTATGCATTTTCTCACAATTATTTACATATTCAAAGCGAATATTCTTATTATAATAATGATTTATATTTCGATTTTTCTGAACAGGACCAGAAGGTCACACCTCAAAGCACTTCGCAGTGAAATACAAATGATATATACATAGGTATGTAGCACCATAACCCGAACACGTTCAATGTTCACGAAAATTAAAAATATTTATCAATCATTGTAAAGAGATGAGTCTTACGAAACTTCTTAAAATAGATCAGTGTTTCAAATCATTTGACACTCTTTGGAAATGATTCAAAACTATAACAGCTGCAAATGCAAAACATTTATTGCCATAATAATTGATATATGGAAGTGGTTGTGCTATTTGATTTTACAGGAAGAGCACACGATCGTTTATAAGAATTAATCGGTTCACGAATGTAAACTGGATGACTATAATCCCATAAAAGGTAATAACACGGATTTTGAAAACAATGCGAGATGTAATAGAAAACCAGTGCAGATTATAAAGTATTGGTGTAATATAATTTCGTCTCGAAGATTTTTTAATAATAATTGCATCTTTATTTGTAATTGTTTGAAAACCTACACATTTGTTGATTTGATTAGCCAAATAAAAGAGATAAATATCAAGGTTTGGAGAAACGAAGGCATGAATTAAAATTGTCGCAATCTTTTGATCAAGACATTTCATGATAGGCCTACACCAAATATTTTTAATATGTATATTAGCAGCCGCACAAGTCTTTGAAATATGTTATTACCAAGATAATGTTTTATCAAACAATGCTCCAAGGTTTCGTAATTTATCGGAAATCTTAATTTGATGTACACTAATAACCATAAATGGAATATTTATAGTAGATTTCATAAATTTGGAACGACAAATGATAGATTCTGTTTTTCTATGTTAAGCTTTAACTTGTGATTGTTCATATTTTGGCAAAGACCACGTACTCTTTTCTTTTTAAAGTCATTAACTATAGATGTATATAACTGTGTATGATCAGCTTATCCCCCCAACCTGTAATCTAATTTATGTATTATATACTATACATTTGTTATATATTTTATGTTAAAAGCTTATAAGTAATAACAATATAAATGTTGGTATATATTATGACATTGCTATAAATATTGGTTGAAATACAGTTTATGAAATGAAAATTTAAAATGAAAAAAAATATACGATTCTAACGAATGGTGTCCGCCCATACCTTTATTGTAAACCGTGAACAATATAGGTTCCAAAACAGAACCTTGTGGCACTCCATAATAATATTCTTAGGCTTTGACTTTTTACCACCAGAGTAAACACTTTGTGAGCGATTGGTTAAGTAAGAAGTAAACCAGGCATGAACACTACCGGAAATAGACCGTGTTACGGTCTGTCACTGATGTGTTATATTCTCTGTCAAGAGCAACTCAAACCTACCGAAAATTATGCACGGTCTTTAATTGAGCACTAGCATCATTGATGCTAAAGTACTATTTTACCAGTAAACGCGAACATACATGTACTCTCGTTATAATGATTCACAAACTGTTAACCAAACCTTTTTTCTACTGAATCTAAAAATGGTGTAAAACTGTAGCATGACTATTCATTTTCAGTAACCAATCACATGGCCTATTTAGCTCATTTCCTTGTCACACAGAGGTCACATTTATATGTGAAGTTGGATGATTGGATTCAGTCGGAGGGGTACACATTATAGAAACAAATATTTAAATACATATTCCCATCGTTTATACTCGATAATACTATATCAAACGGTAATTTAAATGATATATTCTGCATAACTTAATATAAAATTCAACATTTCTGTTATTATAAAACGTGCATTTCTGAATAATATTATCATAAGAAGCCGAAATGTACAGTTTTACGTTCCAAAATGATGCCTCATTTTCGCTGGAGACTGTGGATTGAACCGGATCAGGAAATCGCACTATTTATTATATTGGGTGTGCATTTAGGGGAATATTCTTTGTCGTATAGTTTCATTTCATGTAATTTATTTATTTCCAGTATAAATATGTATATAAATAAGACGTTAATATTTACAATACTCATTACTCACACCAAAATAAGATAAATGTTAGTCCAAAATATCAAAGTATAAACTGAACATAACCATATACCTAAATTAAACAATGTTATACTTAACGATTAATAAAAAATGCATCTAAATATTTACAATAAATTATGGGTATCATTAGTATACGCATATACAATTTTAAGAACAATTAATGTCACAATACATTCTTCAGTGTATCGGTTTGTATATATATATATTGCAGCCTCGTAGATACATGAATTTGTATTATATACATATTCTGTATTTTGGTTTGTTAGATTTATTTCTCAGATTTTATGAAGTAGTTCTTAACAGAGAGATTAATTGGTAGTGCAATGGATGAATTTCATATTTGTAAATATTTGTCGTGATTCTAATAAAATATATCATGGCAGCATCATTAATCTTTGACATTAAGGTGTCAAAATTAAGTTCAAACATTTTGGCACAATATCTTAGAAAGATGTTTATTCGTTTCTTGTTGTTAATTAATACAAAATGATAGCAAGCAGGATCTGCGTAAACTAAATGTGCTAATATGATAGCAATACAAACTCTTTCTCTGACATTCTCACTAAAATAGGGAACAATATAAGTTAAAGTTGAAACGATAAAATATACTCTTTCCATTTTTCGGGATATGTGGTATATAAAATTTAAATTAATTGCCAATCTGCCAAAGGAAACTACTAGATATACGGCTTGGGATGTTCTCTCTAGTTTGGAGTCTTGAATCACTATCTTTTGTACCTTTAATGAAAGAAGACCTTCATTCTTGATGTTGGTATTCACAAAAAATAAATTCCTTTGATTTCTGTGAATTAAGAAGAAGGTTCTTCGCTTGACACAAATCGACTGTTTCTGTAACGAATTGTTGATAGTTTGCATACGTGGAGAAGCATTATAATATTGAATCATTTCATTGATAAAGCCCTAATAGGCCAAACGTCTGAATATTTTTTGTTTATTTAATTTGCCTGAAGAAGTCTACTTATTTACATTCATATATTTACAAGGCATGTCTCTTATTATTACTTCATATATATATATATATATATTAGGGGGGGTCTTCTTTTTTCCTCCCATTTATTTGTATTTATACTTTTTATTTTTTCCCCCTTGCTCCTGTTTTAGTTTTTTTCCTTGCTTTGATATGCGGACCCTGTGTCTGAGGTAAAACAAGACAAAAAATAAATAAATAATATATATTTATATATATAGAATGTAGAATAATAGTACAAGGTATATTGACAAAATTAGAGTACGGTATAACTTAATATAAGCGAATATTTCGTACACACCTGTGTACTTTATCAACGCTGAAAGACACATGATCGACAATAAGGACGATCTGCATACACGTCTGGTACACCATAAACAATAATCGTAACTGTTTACTGGGAAGTGGATTAAAGTTGCTCCAACCAAAACCAATGTTATCCCATATTAATCACATGGCATATTACCATTGTAAAAAAGTGTCCAGTAGATCCTGGATGAACGTTAAACGTATTTGGTTTTTTTTCTCAAATTTGAGTTGCTGCAACCAATTGTGATATTTCTTTCATAAAAACCTGTTGTGTTTATGCAGTATTATCTCATTTGGGTGAAGGTATTTCCCTTTTTGGTTCAATATTATTAAACACAAATGACATTGCCTCTGTATTGTAGGCTGCAAGAGGATCATTGCATATTTATTAACAATACCATTTAAAGTTTGGATAATGTAAACAATAATCAATTATCAAATCACAAAATCAGGCTCGGAAATGTTGAATAATGCGTTCCCAATGAAAGTATTAAAAAAATCGTGTCAACTATGTTTAATGTTTTAAATGTCACATTATGCACATTTATTTTAGTATTTTCAAACGAGTGGCAGTCTAGAAACCCTAACTCTCAATGTGGAGAGTGATTTGCCAACTGTTCGGAGACCGATTCTCTATCCATTTACGCCAGTGACCGGCATAATGATTTTTGCCAAATTTAATTTAAAAAGTCCAGCGTGTCGTCAGACACATTGTTTACGGATACACCTTGGGCTACGATAGGCCCACACGGGCCTAACATCATTATACTGTCTTCTGCATGATCACAAATTACACTCACCACACTAGTTGACGCCAGTGCCAGACGAATAGACCTAGCCCCATAATCATATTCATTTAGTGTTGTTAGCCTAACGTGCTTAGGCTATAGGCTATCACAAGGCTGCGCTGTTTCAGCAATCTCAAGCCTGATTTACTCGATAAAATTGACATCTCAGGATGATTACTTGGAAGAAACACGTCCTACCTGAATTGGTATCTTATTATTCAACACCACACTACCTGATATTGTGGTTGGATATTAATTGTTGCTTAAATTGGACAAACTTACTGGTATTGATCAGTCAAAATCAGTTTTACTGGGAATGTGCAGCGTTTGAAAATACATGTGCGTTTGTTTATCAATCGAAGTAAGCGTTCAGCGGATTATGAAGTTTGTTTACACAAATAAAAATGGAATCGTTAAACTTTAATCGTAAAAGAGGTTAACTTTGTATGTTCTTACTTTACGGTTAAACGTATTGTACGTTGTTTGGTTATCAGTAAATTACTCTAATCGCTTAACGTTTATCGGCATGAATTTTACAGTGCTTATATGCAACATAATACAATTTTGCACTACAATTTGGTTAATTGTTAATTGTATTATTAGTTGTAACCTGTAAAACATTAGATACTGGTTAAATGTTACGCTGAAATTAGATAAACATTTACTATTTGTTTTTACAGTGTAGAAAATATAGAAAAACTGGGACAACCACTGGGGAACCTTCAAACTATATCCGAATGGGATGTTCTAGGATTTCGATCACCCAACAACATAATATAATCCACATATCAAGTAATGCTACAAAACGACAGAAAAGAAACACAAACAGTATGGACCACCAAAAGACTATGGAAAGTACTGGATAGCATACAGGATAGAGTCGAATCGTACATAGTCACAATAAATAAATTACAAATATTCTGGCTGCCAAACACATACTGTCTGAGAATACAAATACAATAGCCACACAATTTATACAACACCCAAGGGCCAGAGGTGGCATGGAATCCACTATGCGTAGTACCCTCACTGGGAGAAGAATAACTGGACAATCTGCAGAAAATGGCAAAGGCACACTACATATACGATGATTGGAGATGGACGAATGCATCAAACACGACCCCCAAAACTGAAATAAACAAAAACACTATATACGGAAGAAAGTGACTACATTTGTAGGAAATTATACAACACCCTCTATAGAGGGAAGAAATGGACAATCATATTCCTATGTCCAGCAAAAAATGGAGAACGGGTAGGTGGTACAAAAATCAAAAACATCAAAAACAAAGAGGAAGGATGGGTCGGTCTTCCTGGTAGTGATACATATTGAAAACAAAATATAAATGGAAGAATTAGCCAGCGATCCCGAAGAAGTAGAACTGGACAGCGAGGAGTAGATATCGAGAGGAGCAGACATATATGGAGAAAAATACAGATCCCAAGGATTTTTGTTGGAATACCCAAGAGAGGGCACCACCTCTTGTCTATTCTACACAATCCAACACAATTCCAACACAATCCAACACAACTTCATCACTACTGCTGGACCTGTTGATGCCGCAATGGATCGACAAATGGTATCCTTGGTTGTTATGCTAGATTTAAGTGCAGCATTTGACACCGTTGACCATAATATCATGCTTGAATTTATTATGTTCCAGTTTGGTATAAGGGATGTTTCCCTAAAATGGTTTGCCTCATATCTGTCTAATCGTAAACAGAAAGTCACTATAGGTGGTGAACCCTCTGATGAAAAATCAATCATTTTTTCGGTTCCCCAAGGCTCATGCTGTGATCCTGTGATTCTTACCCTTTACGCAGCATCACAGCGTCAAAGCAAGGCATATTTTAGTTCGGAGGAGGAATTCGTAACAGCTTTTATATCATAATTAGTTGCTAATTTGTTTAATATTTAACTTTTGCACTAAGTGTAAATATTATAATAAGATAGCTTACTTTGCTGGTTTTCTGGTGTTGTTTTGATAAGAAAGCCGATGTTATTATATTATGTCTAGACTCTTGTTTTCATGTTTTGACAGTTAGTACTCAGATTATCGGGACTCTTTGTATTTGCTTTAGAGGGCGCATCTTATTTGGTTCAGGTGTATCATATGTTATTGCTTGGTGCGTGCCGCTATTGTCTGTAATATGGCAGAATTCTGCGATATTGTTTAGTGTACATTGTGTACTGACTGTTGTGTTTCACCATCATACTGCACTGAGTCAGTGTATACCTGTGTTGTAGTGTGGGCATATCGCTAAACGTTGTAACTTTTATATATGTAGGCTAGATTAGTTGTTTCTAAAAATTGCAGTATTCTCTAGTCAATCGAGGATATTTAATCGAGTTGTATTCAATTTGTGGAACATCGTGATACAATAAGGATTTTTGCTGATAAGATGTAAAGGTTGGTGATTTAATTATTAACGTTCTGAGTGTAGTAAGTGTTTTTACGAGAAAGTTTAAGAACTAAGGGTTGTGATTTTATGCCGATCGCAATTTGGCTTGGCCTAGTGTAAATCTGTGACAATTTTTCTATAGCCTATTTGCCTGTGTAATTCAATTTTGGATCCTGTTGGTTGCTGTAACGTGTTTATTGTTAAAATTTGTATCTGTAGTACGATTTCGTATTGATTTAAATCGTGACAGTTTAATCATGATCCAGTTGTATTACTATTAACATTTGACAAAAATATTTGTGTTTGTCGGAGATTGATATTGCATTTATAATATTATAGTGTTGGGTATGCTATATGCGCAGACGTAGTTTTGTCTAGACTATTTTTTTTCTGGTGGTTGGTTGGTACACGATGTGTTGTGCCATATGAGGTATAGACAGTTAGACTGAGATACGCTGTTTATTACTAGTTATGTACTAAATATTTTCTGATATATTTGCAATTATATTATTGTATTTATGCAATATGTGACGTGGCACATTGTATAATATATTGATTATTTGGGAATTAAACCACAATGTTTATTTGTAATTTTCTCGCGTATTTATGGATTGTAATAGTGGACTTTGTTTTCAGTGATAAAGTACCATGACGAGTCGGACGATTCAGATTAATTTGGTTTCGGTGGTAGATCTAACAAGGTTACCCCATGTTGGTGAGAAGGTAGCTAGATGAATTATAAAATTACCAGAGCGGAATTTTCCCATAGCACCCGATAATATTCAAAATATTCCAAAAATGAGAGTTACCAGTGGGTTTATGAATAAGATACATTTTTCACTATATAGATCTGAAAGTACTGAAAGTCGGATATATCCAAACCTGGAGTATCAGATCTCGCAATCTAAGTGTTTACCAAGGGGCACATATGTTAATGCTTGTCGAGAAGGTGATGCAGTTAGAGGTCCCGGTTATACGTCCATGTTGGGGGATAATGCGCAAAGAGAAGATCGTCGGGGAGAAGTGGGTATCGATTTCAATTACCGCCGATACGGTGCGGAGGATCAACATTTTGGTTGCGAGTCGAGAACACATAGGCCTCCAGTTGTACTACGTCATTTAGAGTTCGATGGCAAATCTAACTGGAGTTTATTTAAGCAAAAGTTTGTTAGGTATTCGGTGTCTGCTGGTTGCTCAATGAATGAGAGGCGGGATACGTTATGTTGGAGTGTGTCTGGGAATGCTGGCGAATTTTATAGTATTTTGATGGAGTTGGACGATACTATGTCTTATCTTAATATTATGATAAAGTTTGATAAACGTTTCCATGGGGATGAATTACCAAAGACGTTGCAGGCTAAGTTTATATCCGAGTGTCAGGATCCAGAAGAAACTTTGAGCGATTGTGCAGATCGTATATTGGCGTTTGAAGTCAGGGCATACCAGGGATATCCAGAACCCTGAGTTATATGGCATAAGTTAGCTAAGTAAGAAAAGATCAGTAAGGACAATGTCCTCATAATATGATCCTGAACCTTCATCACCCAGTGGACATTCTATATCCGAACACAGTCACAAAAATACTTATCAATCCCCTTATTTGCCTTTATTTCCCCTTATTTTCCCCTGTCCTGAAAAAATCATCTAAAATAAGTAACAACTAGTTTGTTCTAATATGACACATGTGTGAAACTCTCCCAGACGATTCACTAGCCTTTTAGAAAAAACTTCATTCTTCCATCTGATCTCCTGAGCTTTGGCATATATCGCTTGGTCAAACACCACTACAATGGAAGC
>JAODAI010232952.1:0-10352 GCA_027575025.1 Scotoplanes globosa | reverse complement strand
TTGAACCACCTCAATCTGTCAACTCATGACATATTCTGCACAGTTGCACTCATAACCATTAATTATTTGTATAATATATGGTTTTAGAATATTTGTGGCACACCATGATAAATTGGGTATTATGACAATTTCCATTTAGAAATAAAATAACATTTGATTAATTTTATGTAATTTGTCAAAATATTGGTTTTCATGTTTAACCTTTTTTCAACGGTTTACTTGTGTTGGATTATTGTAAATCAGGTTTTTAAAAAAATGGCGGAAAATAGGGTAAATTGTTATTTTTGTGGAAAATAATAGAAGTAAGACTGTCCAAAATATCACATTAATGTGCATACATCTGCCTACATATTACAAAAAATAAAAATTATCAATATTAATTCGAATTTAATTAGAATGGGTCGGGTCATATGATGGTCTACCCAAAGCCTTTGACATACCAGTTAAGAGTCACCCACTAGAACATAGTCATCATCACCCCGTATAACTGGAATATAGCCATCATCACCTCGTATTCAATCTCCTGACCTTGCCATCACCAGTCTGACGTGACATAACATCTGATCTGCCACATTGTATAACAAATTATTAATACTGATGACGTTATCACCCATAACAAGATCGGGTAGTGTTTGATACAGATTCACCACGACACAACCGTGCCTATGAACGCTGCCAAGTAGAACGTACATCCGACATACGTGGCTGCCACATTGTGACGTTACAATGCCTAGCTAAAGTCATTGTAAACATTGTACAATGATGAATGGTGGGGTTTTCCCCTAAGTTACAGGAAACATGGAATGGTTGCGGTTAGCATCTATTTTTAATAGTGTGTTAATTCAATTGCGTCACTCATAGCAAACTACTCCAGACTAGGGATCATTGGAGAGTTCATCGTGCTCCAGGAATAATGGATTGTTTTTTGTTATTCAGCATATAAAATACAGTGTGTGCAACATTGTGGTATTAAGACTGGCAGCCCAGGGACATTTGATCAGATGAACTGGGTACCAACCAACATTTGACCACAGGAGTGTGTGTGTGTGTGTAGGGGGAGGGTGTGGGGAGGGGGATTTGAAACGACCGGAAATGTCAGTCTGGCAGATCCTACCTGCTGGATGTGGACCTGGGCTTAGCTTCAAATAGTTACAACTTCCGAATATTCACATAAATTTGCATAAAATAGCATATTTTGTAATATCGCACAAAAGATATATTTCTACATACATTTTGGGTAACACTAGCCTACTATCAACAAATGTGATTTGTTCATTTTGGTAATATATTTTGGATTTTAGGGAGCAATAGGGATAGGGTGCATCACACACATAGGCACCAGTACCATTTATACAGTTGTACTCTAGGCCTTATCCTCACTAGTCAAATGTAGCAGTTTGATTGCTGAGGTACCCGACTGGAGTATACCGACATAGGCCTTTCAAACAGTGAGAGCTAGGGGATTTTTCCAAGTGAGGGGGGAGCAGGATATACAGGGATACCCAGGAGGGGGTAAGATCCATTTCTTGTTATCCAACATATAAAATACAGTGTGTGCAACATTGTGGTATTAGACTGGCAGCTCAGGGACATTTGATCAGATGAACTTGGTACCAACATTTGACCACGGGAGAGGGAGAGAGATCATTTCTTAACGGCACATAAGCAACAAGGCTTCATTAATTAGTGCCTTCTGTTAATTATCAACAATTTGGACGAAACAAAATTGACGAAACAGACACAGAAAAGGAACAACCAACTGGGTTAACAACCTGCTCTTTACGAAAAGATGGTCAGACTAGGATAACGAGTAGTCCTGCCCCGGGACCGCCATTTTACATCCTCATACGATGGACGTTACACTTGAGAATGTGGGATTATATTTTGTCATAATAGTTCAGTTCTTTTAAATAGCCCATGATTTGATCTGAGGGCACATCTTCCCACATCTTCTTAGAGAATGAAGCTACTTTGTAATATCGGCTACGTGTACTTTGAGATGTGTTACAGTAAAATAGAATGTGTTTCACTGTAAGTTGTTTTCCACAAAGTGGGAGTATGTGTGTGTGTGTAGGTGGGAGGGGGTATTTGAAACGATCGGAAATGTCAATCTGGCAGATCCTACCTGCTGGATGTGGACCTGGACTTAGGCCCCCAAAAATAAATTCTTTGATTGTCCTCGAATATTCTCAGGGAGGGGGCGGGCGGGCAGTTTTTTTTTAATTCACTATTCGTACACACAAGTTGCACAACACACACAAATGTTGTTAAAAACATTTATAATTACGAATGATGTAGGTGTACAAATTATAAAGTACATGTAGGCCTCTATATAGCTGCATGTATCATTTAACAATATTTTAATATGTAGAGGCCTACATTGAGTCCCACAAATAATATATAAGTACATGTATATTTATGGGACTTTTATCGTCTAGTATACTCAATAAAGTTGAACATAACTTCTTTGTTGATGTGGATATGATTTTTCTGTTTGGGGGTAATATACCATTCCTGGCTGCACCCGTCATAACGTGTGTTAAAATAGTTTACGTGCAACACAGATCTTCAACATATTCACTCGGCGCAGTCGCGTGCCGACCAAGCGCACACGGTTCCAAGGCACACTTATGCGTGCATACCACAAAACAATTTATTTATAAATTGGCCCCAACGGGTGTACCATATCAAGGTCGGGTCGCATTGTGTGTACTGTGATATTCAGCGGCAGTACATCATTCATGGGTATGCCAGAGGGGTGCAGTAGAGCTCACCATATAGGAAACTGGACATTGTGTCTGGACATTGTGTTGAAAATTATAAAATTATATGGAACTTGCGGGAGCACAACTATCAAATTGTGTGCGTGTGTGTGTATGAGGGGGTGCATCGAGCAGCCAATAGTCATATATAGCCTATAGTCAGTCGGTGCACCGGATGATTGGAATTGAAATACACTATTAAAATAGGCCTACACAATTCATGGTTTATCGCTATATCCTTCCGCTACGGCGACGATCTTAAACACATTGCTTATATGTCACAGTGATGCAAGTTCGATAGCCTACTTGCAAAGAGACCCAGTGCAATTTTCTCAATAATAGTATCGAAGGTGCCACAGTAATATTTTATGTGTACTGCTCTAGCTATTAATAAAGTATCAAATTAAAACATTAGACCTTAAATTAGCCAGTAAAGACAAGCCGTTAAAGTATGTATACCTATTAAATGTAGGCCGCCTAGTTCTAGGCCAGTGCGTAGAATATATAAATTTGACAAAATCAACAAACATTTTTGGGTTTGTGCACACTGTTGTAGCAAATTTATGCTGTACACATTCAACCACAGTAAGCTTATATCACGTATACATGATATACTGTATACATACAATATTTAGTAGCATGGTATTTGATGAAAACGTGTTTTTAAAAAAATCCAAAACGGACGGGCCAAAATTAGGGGCGGGCGGTCGACGACAACCATACATTTTTTTTTTTTGGGGGGGGGGCTTAGTTTAAAATATTTTTCCTAATATTCACATAATTTTCAATAAATTAGTATATTTTGTAATGTCGCCCAAAAGATACATTTCTACATACATTTTGGGTAACAAACACTACATTTAAGTAGTTGCTTTTACTATAGAAAATTTGTTCGTTTTGCTAATTCATTTAGGATTTTAGGGAGCAATACAAAGTATTTCTACAAGGTAAGGTTAGAAAAAGATTTTAGGGAGCAATACAAAGTATTTCTACAAGGTAAGGGTGCATCATACACATAGGCACCAGTACCATTGATACAGTTGTACATTATGCTCACTGGTCAAGTGTAGCAGTTTGACTACTGAGGTACCTGACTTAATAAGTATACAGACATCAACCTTTAAACAGTGACAAAGAGCTAGGGGATTTTGCCAAGTGAGGGGCGGCAGGATAATTACCTTGAATTTTCTCGGGGTAGAAAGCAAAGGCTTCTAAAAACCCCATTTCCTTGCAAGATATTTGTTCTTGAACATGTTAACAGAGGTGGCTTTTACTGTGTCCTCAGGGAGACTATTCCAGGCGTCCACCACACATTGACCAAGGAAAACTTTCTGACATCCAATCGCGACCGATGCTTGAAAAGTTTCAAACTGTGGCCTTTATTAGAAGATGTGGCACGAGAAAAGAACAAATTGGGATCAACGTTGATATACCCGTTGAAGATTTTATAAAGATCAGCTCTTTCTCTCCGTACTTCCAGTGAAGTAAGGCCGATGCTTCTAAGGCGATCATTGTAGGGTACATGAACCAGGTCAGGAAACATTCTAGTAAAGCGGTGCTGAACTTTCTCTAAGAGGACAATATCCCGTTGTAAATGAGGGGACCAAGCCGGAGACGCGTAGTCCAGGTGTGGTCTAACCAAGCTTTTGTGCAGTGCCAGCAAGCTATCCTTTGATTTGCATGTGAAAGTCCGCTTGATAATGCCAAGCACACGGTTCGCTTTATTGACTTTATCAGCAATATGGCTTCTAGGTTTGAGAGTTACTTATGACTACACCAAAGTCCTTCTCAGTGGCAATGGTGGATAACAACTTATTGTTCATCTTGTAAGAATAATTCCTGTTGTTATAGCCTACATGCATGACTTTGCACAGTTTGTCAATGTTAAACAACATTTCCCAATCGTTGGACCAATTCGCAAGATGATTTAAGTCCTGTTCTAAGATGTTAACATCCTCAATAAAATCCATCGGTCTTAATAGTTTGCATATTCATCAGCAGATTTCAGAACTTTACTTTGAATGTACCCATGAGGGGGTGAGGTCCATCTGGGCACACTCTAGTAATTGAGCCGTGGGGGACGGGGATCACCCATGGCAATCAATGGTAGCTATGCCCCTGGGGTTTAGAGAGATAATTTCTTAACGGCACATCAGCATCGAGGCTATATCAGTGCCAGATAGGTTAATTATATTCATGTCCCATTTAGGGTTTTTATGATACAAACAAATAAACGGAATGACCATCCGGGATAACTCCATACTCTTTGCGAAAAGATGGTCAGACTAGAATAACGAAGAGAGGTATTCCTGCCCAGGGACCGCCATTTTACGTCCTCATCCGATGTACTCTCCCCTCACCAGGTTTAGCCTATGAACCGACGTAGTGACCGGCATGTGACTACTGTCACGTGCAGACAGCTACTGGGATTCGCCAGTGTTTAGCGATTGTGGAGGACCAGGCTTTATAGCAATCAATCCGACAAGGATTCGGCTAACTATATACTACAGTAAGGTAAGCTCTCACAAACACCCACCTTAGGCTTGAAACTAACCGTCAAACACTTGCAGAACATGAAGTACCTACCGATCATTGATTAGACTTCCTGGGCTCCGTTTCATAAAGACCAAGCTTACGATTGAACTTAAGGTTGA
This sequence comes from Scotoplanes globosa, assembly GCA_027575025.1. NCBI lineage: Eukaryota > Metazoa > Echinodermata > Holothuroidea > Elasipodida > Elpidiidae > Scotoplanes > Scotoplanes globosa. The sequence goes on along the minus strand of JAODAI010232952.1, from coordinate 4,936 downwards.
CTTTAAGTTTGATCGGTTACAATCGATTGTAACTTAAATTCAATCGCTAAGTTCTATTTCCCAAAATCAAATTTAACTTACGTTCGATCGGAATACACTATTGGTCAATGGATGAGGGTGGGTGGTGACGTTTGTCAAATTCGACCAATAGCTAAACAGATAACAAATAAACATTCAAACAACCACAAGTTGCATGAAAGTAATTAAATTTGGTAGAAATTATAAACATAATCATTGTTCATGTTAATATTTTTTTCTAAACGGGGGCAGTATTTAAGAATGACACTATTTACAAAACAAATAAACAAGCCTAAATTTGACGGCTGAAATTTGAAACACCATTATCGACGGTGTTGTTAGGATTAGGAATCACACATTGGAAGAGAGAAATTCAAGGGTGACTTTTGTTCATTGCATTTCAGGTGATAATTTAAGCCAAAGTTGGAAGTGTTTGGCCTAAATAGTTTACGATTGATTCATTGAAAACCTATGCTTCATAACAAACATAACTTCTTATGAAACAGACTTGCGTTTCTTATCAAACTTACGATTGATAATCAAACCTAAGTTTGATAGATCAAGCGTAAGTTTGCTCGTAACTGCTTTATGAAAACTGGGCCCTGGCCCTTTAGAACGCAGAGGTCATACGAGCCACCCAAAACGATTGATATACCAGTCAGAGATACAGGAATATAATCATTAACTTTATGTTCTGATGAGGGAGCGTCAGATAAATATACCTTAATCTTGTTACCCTGACAACGGACGTGTGTGTAGCACCTGTTCAATTTCCCCCCCAAAACAAATTATGCAAATCTGATAAATCTCGCTGATTAGCATAATTCAGAAGTGGAGTGGTGATCTCCCCCACATTTTTTCCGGACATATGTGAACACGCTTAATAGTTTTCGTTCAGCAGAGGAAAACACACTTATGCCCATGTTTTTATATGCCAGATAAAATTTTGTTGCAGAGGCACACACTTATGCCCATGTTTTTATATGCCAGATAAAATTTTGTTGCAGAGGCACTGTACTGTACTACTCAGAAATAATTCAATATCTTACTGTGAATTAATCCATGGTATAGTGTAGTGTGACCTTATCAGTATAGTGCCGAGCTGAATTGACAATTTTTTTATTAGTGCCGGGCGCCATTTTTTAGTGCCAGGCGGCAGCGCCCGGCACACCCCTGCATATGTGAATAGACGAACAACGCTACGATTGGATAAAAACTTACCATGTGACATCTACAGGCATCTAGACGATCATTTTGATTGAACGCCGAGGTTACTCAGCCATCCAGTTTTCAGAGATTCAAATTTTGACGAGAGTGAGGTTGGCACCCCCTGTGATTTGTGGTAGCCAGACGATCCAAAGAGGTTCGGGGTAGACGGTGAGCGGCTCTTCTGCTTCTGAGCCTAGTGATGTGAATGGTAGATGGATAAATAAGTAGACTAATTTATAAATAAGAAGAACAAGTTTTGCAACAAACTGAGCATTAGTTGACTCAGACTTGAGGCAACATAACAAGGTTGCTCGGGAAAATCTGATTTGAAGATGAAGAACGGGTGCTGAGAAGTATTTTCTGTAAAATGATCAACACATTTGATGACACAAACTTGCCACATATATCAATTAACAGGGCTCAAAATAAGAATCGAAAGGGGCAAGGCCAAAATGGTCAGATTAGCAGGGCAGACAGTTGGAACCACGAAGGAGGCACCTCATAGCACAGAAAGTCAATGCAAAATTCGGCCTTCGGTGTACAATTATTTTGGAGGCCATCAAGGCCAAAGTGAAGGGCATGGAGGGCCATGGCCTTCGATGCCTCCGGTTATTTCGAGCCCTGAATCAATCAATCATTGAAATTTATATAGAGCCCAAATCCAATAAAGTTAGCTCCAAGGCGCTGCTTCAGACAGTCTTATATAAAGTATAATAGCAATGTTACTTATATGCTCGTTGAAATAGGTGAAACTTGTAACAGTTTCCAAAACACACCCAACACTCAAAGCTTCTCGAATGTGGGATGGAAGTATATGTTATGTCCAAAATAACGATGTTGGAAATCATTGTTATCAGGAAAAACAATAAATGCCACATGTTGTCGTAGAAAGTTCTTGTATTTGCAACTTTCCTAAGTTTCTATCTACGGGGACGTACGAATATCCCCAAATAGAAGGGTATTTTCAAATCGATGATTATATCCCCCCCTTCAAAGTAAAAACATCTTGTTCCAATAACCGGAATGTTGTAATAACCGGTTGTACAACCGGTGCTGCCGTTGTACTCTGCAGTGTACTGAGGGGTGGACTATGACTCTCGCTAAAATTTAATAGCTGTAGAGAATATCTCCGGATAGAAGAAGGCTTTATCCCACCCAGCCATAAATATAAATTAAAAGCAACCTCTTGTTCAAATCACTGGTTGGAGACTGCATCACAGCTAAAATTTAATAGCTATAGAGAATATCCAAGATAGAAGAATGTTTTAGCCCACCCGGCCAAAAATATAAATTAAAACCAATAACTTACATAACCGGTTGTACTAGCATATGTGTTGCTCTTGTTGTACTCTGTACTGTACTGAGGGTAGTAAACTGAACATCAGCTAAAAATATTCCCAAATAGAAGGAATGTTCTATCCGGGCACCAGAATTCAGAATTATTATATATTAAAACCAACCTCTTGTTCCAAACATAACGGGTTGTACACCCAGTGTTTCTACCAGTGTACTCTGTACTGTACTTAGGGTTATTAAACTGAATATCCGCTATAAATGTTGGGATTATCCTAAGATAGAAGAGATGTCGAGATAGCCCAGTGGTTGGGGCACTGGTCTCGGAACCGTGAGGTCCCGGGTTCGATTCCCAGCACTGCTGCTGGTTGTCTTGGCATGTATTCTTGAGCAAGGTACTTTATCTTGATTGCTCAGTAGCCGCCTTGGTCCACCGAGGACACGAGGTTGACGTCAGGAAGGGCATCCGATCACGAAGGGCTAAAACCGCTTCTGAAAAGCCCTTGCGCGAGTAAGGCACCGTCTAAGCCCCGCAAGGGGAGTGCCAAGACGTTAAACAGCTTCATGGTCTTCACCAAGATCACGATATCAACAACAATAATCCAATGGTATTGGCAATATCCGTGCCAATAGTGTGGACTACCTGGCATATACACTGTAGTGAATGCATAGCGCGACCAATCACAGGCCTCCATTCGTGAAGCTGTACATATCCAAACTCTAGTGCATGCATGCATACTTTGAAAATATCAACTCAGCAACCGGGTGGATTAAACTATCACGCAATGAACGTGAGAACAGTGATACAGCCGACATATACTCGTATGTATAAATACTCTTCTTCAAGTTTACCAGGACGCACTAATTCTAAAAATTGCTAGATTTTATAGGGCGACATCTTATTTTTTCTACGAACGTCACCACCTTTCATTATTGTGTGTGACCACGTGATTTTTTACAAAAATTCTAAAAGGTGACCCATATAAAGCCGACAAGAATCGTAAATCTGTTTGATTTAAGATTTGGCATATCCTGCTCAATGGTTCAATTCCGTGGGCATAGTGTAGTAGGGTGTGGTGTGCACCTATTGGTCTGAACCTTGGCATGTTTGTCCGGAAGTTCTGGTTTAACGCTAGGGTTAGGATTAGTGTTTATGATTAGGGAGTAGGGTTATAAGTGCCTGTAGCATTATAAGTGCCTGTAGCATTATAAGTGCCTGTTTTCTGACTATCGTAATTTAACTATTGTAATTTTGTACATTTGCAGGTCTGAGGTAAGACAGGAAATCACCATTACATGCATTTTGCATGTCGTGTTTATTATTTAAAGAAATTCCCTGGAAACTTTATTCTTCCCACAACAAAATACACTGAGTTGAAGTAGGTACGTGTAAGAGTATGCTGTTCAAATCAGACATTAAACATCCAGTTGAGATGTGTCTTTCTTTCAATTTTAACTGATGTCTATTCAGCTTTCAGGCATCGCACACTCAACATTGCACTGGTCCTACAGTATATGCTAGTCTAGGTTGTACTACTGTGGTATTTAGCGCTGTCCAATATAATAACTAAAACCTAATTATACACGTACTAACCATTTAGACTTGAACATTGAGTTTTCCCCATTATGCTTGTATTTGAAGGAATCTATAGTTCATAATTTGAATGGCATCACATGTATAATATGCCTGGGTCCTATGTATGAATCTTCATGAATTTAATCTTCGTAAGTATTTAAGAAAAATGATTGTTCTTTATAACCAACATTTTATTAAACTTTGTAACCTACAAACTTTTATTTACGAACGATTTAAAAGTTTCTAAGTCGGCTATTATCATGTGAATGTGGGTATTATTTTGTTTCCACCATTATTAAATACTTTCTAACCGTTTACTCCGCTCGGTCTTCACCAATATTGACAGGAGTTTAGATAGTGATCGCTTGACTATACATTTAATGTTAATTTTAGCACTGCGATTTATAGGACCATCGTTAAATTTTACATACTCCCGTTCAGACTTAAACTTACAAACGATTTCAGCCAAAGTTAAGAACGAATTCTTCTTTATTGGCTTTGTGTCATTCAAGTTACGAATCTTTGTATAAAGTTAAGGGCTATTTCAAAGTTAGACACTTTTAATCTTCATTTATAAATCCCATTTACGAATGTTTGTAAGTTTTGTGAAATAGGACCCTGTTCACCATAGAAGTTGGAATTGCATAGCTCCCAAGTGTCCCGTCTAACCCACCAATGACACGGGGTCTACCCGATGTTCATAAGGTTCGATATTCATAAGGGTCATTGTTCATAAGGTTCGTTATTCATAACCCGCTGAGTATAAAAAAAGAGGTTCGTTATTCATAATGGAAGAAAGGGTTCGTTATTCATAATAAAAGGGGTCATAATTCATAAGGT
>JAODAI010232841.1:0-10352 GCA_027575025.1 Scotoplanes globosa | reverse complement strand
GACTCTAATGTGAAAATTAAAAACGTATCGAATGTAAATTAAGGATAAAACATGATGAAAACTCAAAAATTCTAACGAGTGTGGTGTCCCATCTAGTTATGTCCAAGATTGTAGGTAGGTAGTCCAGTTGGTCGGGGCTATTAAGACACAAGTTTACATGAACTTAAAACATCCGGATGACTTGCAGTGCAGCAGGCTGGCATATCCACTAGTTAATACACTATGTATGCAGTGTCATAGGTACACTATTATGTACCCGCTAATCTAGTGTTGACACACAGTGCGTGAGTATTGCGTACGTAATGTTATTCGAGCCGTTAAATTGTTTTGAGCGATATGTTATCATGATCGTTCGGGAACACCAATATACTCTAGTCGAGAACACGTGTTCCAATTGGGAACATCCGGTGTTCTGGTATCTGCCGCGGTGTTATTGGACCCGCCGTTGTTATACTATAACGCCCCATGTAATGAACTAATGGAACACCCGGACGCTATTTGTAATTAAAATTGAACGTGTATAGCGACGAATGTTCTGATATTGAACACATATCGTGAAGAGATAGAACACACAAACCGTCATATGTTTTAAAAGGTCGGAATAGATCACCAGTCGGCCTCGTCATGCGTCCGATTTATGTGCAGTGTGGGCAGTACCTTCCGTTTTAAGTATCAGTAATTAGGACGATTACAAAAATAAAAGGAATGACTATCTGTTACAAAACCGTACTCTTCACGAACTATTCGATTACTAAACAATGCCTGGACTGAATATAGTATATATATATATATATATACATATAATGGTGCGGTAGCCCTACACATATCAATATTATTATAAAAGCACATAGGAAAACAAAATGCATGACAAATATAAACTCTGTAATAATCAATTTAATGGTACCTGGATTGGGCTGCATTTTTTTAAACTTAACTATTTTCCCAAACTTTATAAACTAAAAAGCATTATTGATAGTGGATCTCATTGCAATTTAACCTATTTGGCCGAATTTCAATTAATAAAGAAAAGGCGTCGGACTACTTAACGCTTTTGGGCTTTCATTTTACGTAATCCTCACTAATATTGTTTTATTAAATTGGAACATTTTGTTTATAGTTGTATTTGGAATAGCAAGCCCAATACGATTAAACGGCGTGTCATGTTTAATTATTGTGTACATGGTGGACTCAATATGGTTCCTGTTTGTTACGTTATCACTTGATGGATGACAATATATCTTATATAGAGTTGTGTTCATCGCGGAAGGTATTTATTGACTTTTGTCTACGTCACAAATGTTTTTTTATTTTCATTGTAACTATATTAATAGTGATTTAGTTATAAAAGGGTCATTCCACGAATTATTCACCAGCAATTGATTGCAAAATTAGCAACATCCGTATTAATTATATACCGATTTTCATTAATCATTTATTTAAAAAATATTCAGGATATTTATGATAACAATTATATTTTGTAAATATATCAATAACATGTAATACATATGCCACTCATGCGATGCCTCACCTGACTTATTTTGGCGTGATTAATGTAATTCCTATTACCTAGCGGAACATTATTAAAGTCTTCCTACATGTCCATGTTAACACTAATCTATCAACTTGTGATACTCAATGTTATCTTTAGAAAGGGTCTGAGTTTGTCTATCCTTCTTTTGTTGATAAGATTACTGAACATATGTTGCTCTTTAGTAATTTGAAAAAAATAATTTAATATTTAATATTGATTTCAACTAGCACATTATTTGTACCTGTTCTCAAAAACACCCATCCCGAAGATATTATCCTAAAACAGGAGCATGAAGTTGTTATAACGTCTTGCCACTACCCTTGCAGGGCTTAGACGGTGCCTTAATAATACAATGGCCTTTATGAAGTGGTTGTAGCTCTAAGTGACCGGATGCCCTTACTAACGTCAAGCTACTGTCCTCGTTGGACCAAGGTGGCTACATATCAAAGTACCTTGCTCAAGGATACACGTCGGATCAACCAGCAGCAGCAATGGGATCCGAACCCGCGATCTCACAATCACGAATATTTGCCATCACCACTAGGTTATCTCGACTTCTCAAGCATTTAAATACATATTTTTTTACCTGTATATAGCCTTCATATACTCCTGCGTTATTAAAAAAAGGGTTAGGGTTAGGATTGTATTCACCAATGCTATAACTTTTTGTAGGTTTTTGTATACAACGTCTTACGTCTGTAATAGATAGTAACATTACTTATTTCAATTACAACTGTATTAGTTGTAATTATCTTATACTAATAATAACTTATATGATATTGTATTTAGTGATAATATGCTACGTTATTTATTTAATCATTTTGAAGTGTCATTGAATCATATATTAATAAATGACGTTATTATCGATATTTTTAGAGGAATGTGGGATAACTGCTTATATTGGGTCTTCAATGCGATTACCTTTGAAAATATATGTTTTAAGGCATTAAGTTTACTTCCTTTATTTGCGTTATTTATAATGGCAAATATTATATAGTTAGTTCCAATCTTATCAACATAAAGCCTACATTTCCGCCTTTAATTTATAAACTCAAACAAAATTGACATCTTGAAAAGCATTTAAATTAAAGTATAAATTCCTTCATCTCATTGTGAATAGTCTTACTCTATTTATATAATTTATATACAAATGTATTATTTTATTGGTTTATTAAACTATTTTTTGTTAGGACATTTTGAGTGAAAATCATAATGAATGTAGATTACTATTCCGTGTTTTTAAATTTTGACACACATCGTTTCATAACTTATTATTCTGGAATGTGTATATATATTCACCATATGATCTATTTGGGATTCAAGATATGTTTTAATGAAGACATAACTATACAAGTATTAATACACAATCATACGTACCTCTTCGGTTGAAGCTATCTGTAGCAGCGATATTATGAATCGTTGTAGAAACGTACTATTCCCATCCTTCAAAGTAATAGATGTCCTGCATATGTCTCGGACACTTTTCGTATCAATTCCTTTCCCTTTATTTTCCATTGCACACAAAATTCGATATATTTGACCATCGTCACTTGTACCGAGATAACTGAATATTATGTCTGCAGCTGCAGAATTCAGACCACTAGAAAAGCGGAGAACATATGGAAGATCGTTTAAATCAATGGGTTTTAGTATTTCTACTTTAGATTCTGTAAGTCTATCTGAAGATAACAGTTTTACAAGGTGATGAGCAGTGTACCATTCCTGGAAGAGTTTGTGGTAAAACCTCACTGTTGTAAGATATATTATCTGATCAGTATTTGGGAAATGAGGGTTTTGAATAATTTTCCATGATTCTTCTTCAACTAATATACCAATACTTATATAATAATCGTATATATGTAATCCAACTTGTTCAATGAATGTATTCTTTTCCCATATTAACTGGTTGTTGGAACCACTGATACCGTCAAATGCAATGTTATTCAGCTTAACATGATTATCGATATTTATAGGCTGGTCGTGGTGACTGTCTTTTTTATTTAAATAGTGATTGTGAAAACATAAAATCACATAGTTGAAATAATTGGTAACAGTACCAACATTCTTAAGTTTTGGATTATCATGCATCATATGAGCAAACATTACATAAAATAGTGGAACTTGAAAAATATCAGCAACTAACGGACTACTTCTAAGTCTTTTCGGTATTGATGCTATTACAACACCGTGTTTTTTATGAGCAACTGCCTTCTCTACATATTTATTTTGTGCTTCAGTATCGAACCCTGTCAGTCGAATCATTGTAATATTGGGACGGTATAATTTCGGTATACAAGATGGACGTGTGCTTATTATAACTGTTGCAGTGGAAAATAGGTCTTCACTTAAGATTTTCATAATATCTGAACTTGTGTCATTTTCTCTATTAGGATACTCATCAAAACCCTCCAGAATGATAACTAACGACTTTGAATTTATCAAAATACCGATAATTTCTTCCTCTGTTATACGAGTGTCTCTACGCAGGAGAAGAAGTTTGATTGCTTTGTATATAGATGTAATGCCTTGTAATTCTCGTAGACGAAGGAGAATAAATATATCAATATCTTTCAATCTCGATGAACACCACAAGTAGGCAAGTTCTAAGGTCAAAGTTGATTTTCCGTAACCAGGTTCACCATCGATGATAATTCGATTCGAGTTTTTGATCCGTTTATCTGTAAATATACTTTGTATAGAATTTAAAGCAGTCCAGCGTCTAGCATCATTATCATTACGCTCGGTATCCATAATTTCAAGTCCATTTTTCACATACACTCGATCCACACAAAATAATCTGTCCCGGATGTAGGGAATGGGTCTGATCACGTTATATCATTGCCGAAGGCCATGTTTTACTTCAGAAATGAACTGTAGTTTCGTACCTGATACAAAGAATATTAAACATAATACAATAATTTGACATTTTTAAGATATCACATTTGTCGGCTTGTGGAAAATTAAAACTGGTCAATACAAATAGCATGATTATATGAGACGGGCATTGCTGTTTTGCTGCTCCGTTCCTTTAAGTAAATGCATACATTTATTTTAAAATTAATTTCCTAACGTGTTCTAAAACATGTGTATATATTTCCATACATGACAATACTTATTAAGTTACATACAATGGTGAATGCAATTGGTACCGCTACGTGGAGGGGGTGCTACATTCATGAAATGGTCCAATAACTGCTTGTTCACATGCAGCCGAAGTCATTGAAATTTGTATTCTTCAAGAATAAGTAATATCGCTTGTATCGAGGTATTAATCTGGACCTAATGAGATGAAAATATGCCACTTGCCTTCGGTTTTGATTTGATAATTATGTATAGCTCCTAATATGTAACCTTCCTGTTTAATAGCGCCATAATTTATTTTCTAGTCGAGGAGCACCGGGGTACTGCTCGATCATGTTTCAAACGGTATTATGTTACCTGCTACAATAAAAATCACATAAAGTGGCAAGTTATACTTTGTGAGTTATGGGATATATAACAAATGTGGGAAAATAAATGGAAGGTGGAAAATATATTATGTGGAAAGCATAAGTTTATTTTATGTAATAGTTACAGTTTTGATATGTTATTGCTAACACTAATAATTATAGAGATTGACTAATTATTGATAGTAACATTTTTATTATATATTTAAGCCATAACTTTCAAAAGACAATTTTCTCAGATATGAATGTTGATATTCTTCTAAGATATTTGTTCATCCAACACCTTACCCGAAATCATAACAAATTATTATACTATTACATAATTTCAATTTCCCCCAAAATATTTTACGCTGCTTTAGTGGTGGCAGGTCAGATATGACATACTGTATGTAAAGTGATTTGACGAGCGAGTTTACCAATGACTATGGGAATCGAAACGCTTTGTAATATGTAGAAAACAGTAGGTTATATAAGTGGTGTGGAAATTATTCTATGACATTTTGTTGTCCTAGTAGTATATAGAAAAGTATCGGATTATGTATGATATATTTGTATGATTCCTAGGATTGTCGTGACAGCCCAGTGAATAGGGCTTGAGATTCATATCCGTAAATTCCCGGGTCGACTCCCAGCTCCACGGCTCGTTATCTCGGCACATGTGTTATTGTGCAAGACACTCTAATCCGACTGTTCCCCGTATACTCATGGGTATTTGGTAACATGTAACATGGGACACAGAGGCTTGGTAAGTCAACAGTGGACCTTACAGCTCACCGAGTCTGTGATTTTCACATATCTGCTCACTATAATATATATATGAGTTAGAGTACCGACCATATCGAATTTGTTTAGCATTGTCCTTTGCATAAAGGCCGGACGTATATCGCAATACATTACTTAGTATGCATACGAATTAAGTAGTATATATGATTTAAACCGATAATAAGATACAGTTTTTTTACACATTATGTGCATATCAATAACTATACATGCAGCTATACTATATGTCTGACAGAGCATAATACATTTACACAATGTATAGCATGTTGGTAGTCAAGGTTATCACATGTTGAACAATTTAGTAATATATAACTATACTTTAGATTAATATTAGTCGAGGCAACATGGGTATTTTCTTCAATCAACTTGGAACAAATTTCAACATATTTTTTTTCACTGCAGTAACTTTCTAAGACGTCTCTCAAACAATATACTAAAAGTCCCAATAAATCCTAATAGGGCAACATGCCTAATTTGCATAATCCACAATGGCCTCCAAGTTTCAATATATTTTCATATATTTGAACGTATATTGCCTATATAATGACACAAGGTATAGAATGTTGGTAGTCAAGGTTATCACATGTTGAACAATTTAGTAATATATAACTATACCTTATATTAATATTAGTCGAGGCAACATGGGTATTTTCTTCAATCAACTTGTAACAAATTTCAACATATTTTTTTTCACTGCAGTAACTTTCTAAGACGTCTCCCAAACAATATACTAGAAGTCCCAAGAAATCCTAATAGGGCAACATGCCTAATTTACATAATCCACAATGGCCTCCAAGTTTCAATATATTTTCATATATTTTAACGTATATTGCCTATAAGAGTGATTTAAAATATTGGAATTGGGTCCATATACATAATACAACATAATGAGTATGTTTATACATTATGTAATTAACATTGGCTCAAGCTCATTAACACATATTTCTAAAATGACCACCGAATATCAATATTTTGTATACTAAACCTGCATTAAAATGTATTCCGGGATATTATGCCTAATATATCTTAATGTGTTGATTATTAATACTTGATGGCTGGTATGTTGATATAGGAGCAACACTATTCCTGTAATAATAAAATGTATCCTCAACCATTGGCATTGAATATAAACAAAAGATCCATTCAATCTTTGAGACTAATGATAACAATACTGAAAAGAGATGTTTACATGCTGACCTTTTCAAAAACGTTCCTTGCAAAACTACCGATGACGCGTCCGATACCACAAAGCAGTTTAAGCTTGGAATGCCGCAGTCAAATACGAGAAGAGAAGCATTTCTGAGAGTGGCGTTGTTTTTAGAAGAAAATGAAAATGAACTAAGAACAATAAATTATCTTATTCTTAAGATGGCTGAATATCTCGACAACTCTGAGTATAAACCATACAGCAATAAGTATATGAAAACAATATTAAAAGATCATTTTGGTGAACGAGTTATTATGACTGAAGTTAGTACTAAAGTTTATGTGGTCACATTACGCCAAACAACAATGTCGATCCGTCATGGTTTTCATAAAGAGCAACAGTTTCAAAATGTTGAATTGGAGAAATTGAGAATAATAAAAACAGCTGCAAAACTCATTAAGAGTGATGTTACATCCATGGAACCGCAACATGATCAGGATGGTCTGGTACAATGCAGATACTTCATCAAGGACAGCATCCAGGAAAATCGTCGGTGATGTTCCTCCCAATGATATATATCATGATCCCATTGATCCATCATGCATTTATACTACAATGGAATGTGTATCTTCCCAGGCAAACCAATATGGTGTAACTCTCACTCTCACAGTTGACCAACCATTATACTGGAAAGCATTAGCAAATATTCAATCACAGCCATATTACAGTGCATTGAAACGAATAGTTCCCAGACTTTGGGGGATTTCACATGAAAATGAGCTTCCTGGGAAGTATTGGACATTTGATGGCAGGTTCATGATTGCAAGAACTTCTAAAGGTTGTGTTAGCTGACAATGCTATACGTCATATAGTAACTGGTAAGGATGCCTCTAGAGCAGTCCGTAGTAACATCCTTGTAGATGCTGCATTGAATACAATATTGTTAGCTAAAGCAAACAACATTTCAGTGCCAACCCAAAACAGAAATGATGATCCTGAAAAAGCAAGGTTGCATCCTACTACAAGTGATGAGGACACCTTATCCACCGAGCAAGACACCGTTGAATCAGCGGACTTGAAGCGAAGACACTGTATGACTCGGTAATGTTTTCTTCATAACATATGGAAGATATATCTTCGACGGAGGTGTTAAGTATAATAAAAGGCAAGCTAGATAAAGAGAAGCAAAACAGGAAAACACCGACAGCGACACTCTGGTTGCAATACATGGACATGCTGGATATCCTACAACGATTTTTAAAAGCTGAGTGGACCGGCAACTCGAGCCTATACCTTCAAACATTTCACGACATGTTACCATATTTTGCAGTATCGGGACACTCTTTGTATACAAAGTCTGCATAAGTATGTGTATCTGCAAAATATGCGATGTCAACCAAAAACTCCTCCTGATATCCACCATACATTTAAGGATGGATACCACGTGGCACGACGCAGTGACAGGTTTTGGGCAGGGTTGTCTACATATCTAATAATCGAACAGGTGCTAATAAGAAGTCTTAAGATACACGGATGACGGCCCAGGGGAAAGGTATAACAGAGAACCAGCGCCTGGTGTGGGTGTTATCGATGCATGCACGTACGGAGATGAATGAAGCAATGCAGAAGTGCAGCGGTGTTTCATATGAAGCCAGTGATCAACACAAAAATACTTCAGAGGCTAGACAAACTAGTGATGCCAGTGACACTCTCGATCAGGTATCAGTTATCTCAAGGAGAAAAACATTCGTTCAGAATGACTCACTGTTTAACATTGCTAATGGCATGTCTGCTCAGCAACATGTCAATGTTGAACAGTCCAGACAATTTGGAGAGAATATAATATAGTCCATGGTGGGGAAATCTGTAGAAGATTTTACATTTCGAAAAGCTAACCAAGCAGTTACATTAGCTTCCCAGTCAAATGTAAAGATTAAAGGTCACTCAGTAAATATAGACCCACAGTTGCTGTTTCAAAAACTACTAACTGTTAGAGAGCGCTATGATGATGTGGCATCACTCTTTAGTTATGAACTGTGCAGTTACCTGCTCGCAATATTTTAAACATCATCGCTCCCTCTTACAGCCAACGAAGGCAGCCCTTGCCGAATCGCTCTGGAAATCCATGCATATTGAGCAACAAAAGCCGAGCGAAGTTGCATAATACGTTCTTGAGGGTGGTGCTCTACTTCACCGAGTACCATGGCCAACGGGGTTCGACTTATAAGAGGGTGAGTCAGATCTATGTTAGATATGTGACACATACATTCAGTGCTGCTGCTATTATCTTTGATGGATATGAATGTGGTCCTTAAACTAAGGATGCCACTCACATGAGAAGAACTGAAGATTACATTGGAGTGACTGTGCACTTTACAGGTGATATGCTTAGCCAATCTACATTAGTATACAATCTACAATCTACTACAGCGGGCAGGATGTAGTGTTGATCATGCAAAGGATGATGCTGATGTTCTCATTGCTAAAACCGCTGTCGCGTCTGCGATAATTAAAGATACTGTACTGGTTGGAGATGAAACTGACTTACTAGTCCTCCTTGCAAATTAGTTGTTCCTGAAATCAGAGTCCAAGAAATCTACAAAAATGGGTGAAATATGATGCATAAAGCAAACCAAGCTGTTAGTATGTGTGATCAAATTATCTTCATGCATGCAGTTATTGGATGTGATGCAACCTCTCGCATATATGGATTGGGGAAGGGCTTGGGACTTAAGAAGATCAATAATGATACCAATTTATGTGATCAGGCTAAAGTGTTCAGCGAACTAGGACCAGTATCTAAGCATACTATCATTATATCAGAAGAAAGGGCATTATTTTCGCTATGTGGTGGTTAAATAGACGAAGGACTACACACAGTTTCGTTGTAAAACATTAAAAGGTACTGCTCACTTGGAACTATAACCACTGTCATCAAATTCAGCAACTGCAATGTATCACAGCATCCGTGTATAGTACCAGATAATGGAATGGACAGGGTCAGATAATAATATTAATCCACAACTGTGGTGATGGCGCATTGTTGATGGCAAATGTATACCGATTCATCTAGAAAAGCCTGCAGCACCAACATAACTGCTTGATATCATCTCATGTGGTTGCAATAAAATGTGTAGCCCAAAGAGGTGCTCGTGTCGCCAACATGGTTTATAATGTAGTGATGCGTGCACGGAATGCCCGGGTGTTATATTTTGCAACCCAGAACTTCCAGACTAGACGGATGACCAATAACAAGTTGGTACTGTTCGTTATATTTAGGCCTACTGAAAATCCATATTATGTACCAGATCATACATATACCGAGTAGGCTATTTATGCAATGTTGTGGCCATCTTGAAAATATACTAATAGTCATCGGCCATTTTGAATATATGTAGAGTAGTCATTGTTGCCCATATAAGGCTTTCTTACAACTCTTGGTGATATG
>JAODAI010232730.1:0-10353 GCA_027575025.1 Scotoplanes globosa | reverse complement strand
TGTAATTTTATGACTAACCCTTTTTTGGAAGAAAGACCCGGCCACAGCCATTCCATTACGCAGACATAACTCGACCAGCTCGCTGCCCTCCCTATTTCTAGTACCCCACCCAAAATTTCCCACACACTCCCCTACCCCCAACATGCGCATTAAAAAATCCCCAGCAACACATAACGTAATACCCCCTCCACCTGACCCATCATCCTCTCCAGTGCATCCCTAAACGCTATCATAATACTTGATAAAAATAGGATGTATTTTGGGTGAAATATTCGAATGAAACTCTTAGTACTTATGATATTATGTAAAAAGTGAACCAGGTACATTTCAAAATTTGCATATTTTGTTTTAAAACCGACGGTCTATTACAACAACAAAAAACTGGTAAATTCCATAATGTAATTGCCGTACTTTTTGTAAACACGTTTTATAAACAAGTTTATATAACGGGGACGTTGACGTTTATAAAACGGGGACGTTATAACCCACATATGTCCGATATGCCCACCGATAACTAAATTAATCACCAATAATATATGGTATGCTATTCCATGCATGTCCATAGAGACTAACTGATTGATTGACCTATATGTCCGGATAATTATTACATCATTGGTTGAAGAAAACTATATGTATTTGGGGAGAAAGATTTAAGATGTGTATCTTTTTATTTCAAACTTTCTTGGTATATTTCAGACGTGATTTTTTGTTAATCTGGTAACTGGTAGTATTTAAATTCAAAGTAAATTCAAAGTACGTTTACAAAACTCGTTTCGATAACGTATATATGCTTGCAGAATTTATAACTGCAGTTCGATAACATACATATGGGAATAGTAATCGCCTATCGCCTGAGATTCGATGGCAGCATGCATACATTTAACAGCGGAAAATAGCCTACGTTATATAACCGGATAAATGCTACATATAATTGCTGATATTCTACACTGATATTCGCTAACAATATTCAATAGCATATAGCCAATATACCCAGATAAATGTTGCATAATTGGTTTAACATATTATTTGGAGTGGAATGTTCAAAACCTTTAACTTTTTATTTCAAACTTGTAGCTCTGTCTCCGAAGTGACCATTGTTTTAGAAACTGGTAAAATAAATATTTAAATGTGGCATTGCAAACACATATTAAAAACGAGTTTATATAACGTGGGCGTTTATAACCCGCATACTAAGTATTATGCCATACACATGTACAGGGAAATATTAATCGCCTATAATGTATACGGTAACTATTTCACCCATATCCTCTGAGATTCGCTGATAGTATTCAATAACCCATATATCCGGATAATTGTTACTTAAATGTGAAAGTGGACTCTTCTGTATCGTTATATAATTACTTGTTGTCTAGAGTAACAACCGGTTTAAATTATCGACAGAAGGATACCTGCCGTATCTTGATTATATATTCGTGACCGAGAAAACAGGCTCGATATCGAGCACAGAAATCTAATTATTTTCAAAGATTTGTCCACCAGACACAGGATATATGATTCAAATACAAGATACTGCTCTTGCATTTGAATTTAAATGTGCTGTGGTGACGGTGTGTGTATTTATTTTTATTTTGTGTATTATTGTGTATATATTATATTTTACTTTTCAATGTTAAGATATACCGTTTGTACACGAATTATTGATACTTTAAATTGTAATAACATATATATGGGAAAAATCCAATCAAGACAATCTTATCTGATCGCTGGGTGTTTGATCGTGAGTAGAAAACAACTGACAAAAATTGTGATCTGCCACAAGCAAAACGGCGTAAAGTCGCAAATGTACTTTTTTTAGTTATTGGGGAAATATTTTTTTTCCTTTTTTACTCTTTTTGGGGGGGGGGGGGCAACTATTTTATGTGGAAAGTATAAGTAGTATATATTTTCTACAGGTGTTAAAGTTTTGTTATGCTATTGACAACTCTTACTGTACATAATGACGATTTATTGATATTAACATTCATTTAAACCATAACTTTCAAAAGAAAAAAATCTGAGATATGAATGTTTTCAGATATAAATATTGAACCATACAATCATATATTACATAATCTAATCATTGTTCAGTTAATACTAATTTCAGTTAATAAGTTTGTTTTTTTCTTTTCATAGTGGTTAATTTTATTAAAATTGAGCTTGTCAATTATCCCAGTTTTGACAAAAAAAGTATTGCAAAATATCACATAATATATAATTATTTGCAACATAAACATAAACTTGACGGCCTTATTTCATATTGACAATTTTTCTCTAACATGGAAGCAACATCAAGATTATTGAAATATTTATTTTTATTTTTGTAAGCCTATATTATTTTGATTTATTTTGCTACGACTTATTTTTTATAACGTGGTTTGATAAACGAACCTTGTAGAAAAATAAAATAATTTGTGGAACACTTAGCGCGTACTTATATAGATAGCGCCATTATTTTAACTTGAGGTCGTTGCGTACTGTACAGGCAGTATCAATACTAATTATTGTTTTGTTTAAACGTTTTAACTTATTGTGACCAAAGCACATAGTTCACGGAATAAAAAAAAATGGAAATGAAATATATCGACCCGGAATGCGTATGTTCTTTTACAAAGCTAAGCAACCACCGAAGTGGATTAGGACGTCCAGTGTAAATTATAATTTCAGGTCGGTGCAGCAGTCCATCTTCTATAGTAGAAGTCAAATTTGGTAAGTTTTATTCCAATTGAAAGTCATTCTCGTGGGAAAACCGTGATTATTATTGGATAAAAAACACACCGCCAGGCCCGACTCGGAATTCGAACCTTGGATTTACCCAATTACTGAGCTACACGGCTTTTGAATCCCCAAAATGTTAGATTAAACCGTGACCAGGGTCGGGCTCTGTGTATATCGTCCATACATACCTTGGTTACGGAAAAACACATTCCTGGTTAAAATTACCACTTTTCTGGTTAATTGAAACATTATTAACCATAAAAGTGACAATCTTTAGCCAGGAATATGTTATTATTTCAACCAAATTTTAGAGTGCATAGTTATGTAGTCAACACCGTGGCCTTCAAAATTATTGAATGTTTTACCTCCATATGGAAATACAAGATATAAATCACGTCTATACTCTAGTTTATTGTACTGTTGAGTATACCACGTTTATATTTCGTTATTCTGAGAGACAATGATATACTCTCGGAGACCAGTATTTTTTTCAAGTAGCATACGAAAATCTTGTAAAGAAATGAGTTTTTGAAACATTGTATTTTATACAAAACACGTCAAATGCGATATTTAAACCCACCGACCCTGCTTGGAAATCCGAGTGTCATAGCCCTATACCGACTAAGCAAGTAGTATATTTAACGTCACACATCACAATACCTGACACGGTAAACTCCTGATGAATAACTGTTGCTTTGATATATGGCAATCTCTGCCAGTTGTGACTTAAATCTTTTCAAAGAAAACGGAAAAGTTATCTCACCTAAATAAGTATCAAGTAATATTAATAAGTGTCATGATTTAATTATACGTATATATTTGCATCCATCTTTGCATACCATACACTTACTTGTGTATTATTATTATCTGAATATATCTAGGGAAACTGATCGTCCAAGACATTATCGTTTTAACAACTCTGTTTTCTAAAAATGAAACACAATTAAACATGTAATTAATATTTTCTACTTTATTCTTCTTCTAATTACTTACTATTGTATATACATAGTTCTTCATGCTGATTTCATGTATGTTTTCACTATATGTTAAATGGTCACTAAAACCTTGATAACACCACAGCTGTTTTCTAGTGGCCTTCATATATGTTTGTTGTCATGAATTATTTGATCTATATAATTGTACCATATTTTGTTAATTAATTATGAGAAAATAAATTTGAATTTAATTGAAATGAAAACGAGATTTACTTGGGGGATAAGTGTTTGGATAGTGCTTGCTGCCATGCTGTGACATGTGGTGGATATACCTGACCTTGACAAATCAGATGGGACATAGGCTTAGAGCGACACGGGGGTGGGTGGAGGAGGGATGGTCGGCGTCACGTTGGGGGAAGGGGTCACGAACATGTCGGTGCGGCGGGGGACCGGGTGAGGATATTCTATGACGTGTCAGTGCTATGAAGTGGAAATGGGATGGTTATGTTTCAAGAATTAACTACGACCGTTGGAAGAAACGGACCACGGAGTGGCAACCAAGAACCGGGAAGAGGTGGAGAGATGGCATCACAAAATGTGCTGGGTGTTCTTGGTCACAAACCGCTTTGGACAGGATGTCATGGAAGGGTCTAACAGAGGGCTACATCCTGCAGTGGATGGACGACGCCTAAGTAATAGTAATAATAATAGTAGTTATACAAAAGAAAACAAGAATGTATAGTCACTGTTTTGGTGCGTCGTTAATATACCTCTCTCTCTCTACCTCATGGATCCCTAAAAAGGGATGATGAAGAAAATACTAGGCTGACAGCCGCATCATTGGCCAAAGCCCTCCACCTCCCTCTACCCGTAGCTATGACCCTCCGAATCACCATTATTTAAAATGATCCATTTAGTTAACCATTATGATGGAAATATACGTGATAACACGCGCTGCATGGCGGACATACAATCAAACAGCTCTTGTCTTATCAACGCGAAAATCGTAGCTGACTGCAGGTACCTCATTCTTCAACATGACACGGGACTAAGATGCAATGGCCGAGCTGACGTCACGGTAGCCATGGTGGTAATTTGATAAATGAAAATCGTCGCGCACGGTAGCCAGCCAAGCAGTTCGATCGGGGATTGGTATGGGCAGTGCTGCAGAAAATTAGCAGTCAAATGGTTAAGTTAATCAAGTATGATATACGAAAGGAAACAAGATCATGCTAAATATACGTAAAATAACTTACGACGATCATGTTGTCATAGTACCGTAATTCGATTACACTTGGAAGTTCCAAGAGAAACGATTGTGTATAACAGCTATTCATTTAACACGGTACTTTACAATCACCTGTTTTGCCTAGCATTTAATTTTAGATTGCCATCCGCCTATTATACATTATATAGTGTCAACCTGTTTCCCCTAACTATATTCGCCTCAGCAGCAAGAAACAACAAATTAAATTCATCTCATGTATACACAATCTCCATCCCCCTTTCTCTTGCCGCGATTATCATCTAATTCCGTAAACTAACTTAATGATTATTATTCTAGATTTCGTTGCTCCCGTAGCTATATTCCCGATCCTTCAATCACTTTGCAATGCCCGACTAGATTCGCCATTGGAAACATGCATGACACGGGCCGTAGGAGTGTCTATTAGTTGTCAAAGAAAACCAACATATTACTAGGGCAGTTGTAATAATAGGATTCTGCTTGATATACGGTTTTCTCGGTCAGCCTACAAATCGATAGTTTCGTATCTTGATTGGATCTAATCGCCGCGATTCTATTTCCTCATTTATCCGAAGCAGGTGGTATTTTAACCGCCTGCCCGTCAATATACGTGTAAGTTGGTGTGTTTGTCTCTCGTTTCATGATTAGATAGCGCAAACTAATCGGGGTTCGTTCACCGAATCCATCTCAATTCTAATTGACATGTACTTCCTCATAGTCGGCTTTCTTCGGCCATTATCATCTGCCCCGAAAGTTTGTTCTTTCCTTTAATTTAACGGAAGGAGACAAGGCATTGTATACAGTGGCGTTAATTTAAAGCAATGTGGGGCGTTATTCATCGGTGTAAAGTATACACTGAGCATGATACAGCGATATTATTAAACAAACATGGCCTCACCATAATTATTATGAACAATGCCGACAGCAATCATCCCAAACGGTCTTTTATTAATTAATATTAATGATACGAGTCTATAGTTTTCAGGAGCAAATCATTTGTTGTCAAAACAGGGTCATTGCGGCCAATAAAATATTTACGTTGGATTCATTGATCTGTGTTGTACATGTGCAATATCACCTGTCGTCGTGCAGTTTGACAATTAAATTGAATATGTGAAATGCATAGCTACAATTAGTGCTACAAAAGACTGAAGATAATTTATAAACAAAGAAAACGAACAATGTCGGTGTCTGTTTTATCTTATTTCCAACCGTCTTTGTTCTAACTTTATAAACACGCATGAATCCAAAACATAGTTTAATAATTCATATTACAAATTAGTTGATGATAATCAGATAATATGGCTATGTAATCTCAGCTGCAGAGAAAATATTAATAAGACATGTACTATGTATACTGTGTTGATAAACAGGATGTCGTCCTTGCAATCCATCATCATCAGCTGCACGCGTAATTTTATTTTCCAGGCTACACTAGGACACCATTGATCATTGACCAATCACATTAACGGAAATCGGCAACACCCATAGCTTATAGGAAACCACTTTCCGTTATATATTTTTCAACATTGTGGAGTCAGATTAGAAAAATATATTTTGATTCTCCAATAGGGGACCATCATTGCATCATTGGCTCTGAGACGGATGAAGAGGGACATGTGGCTACGGGTTTGGACGAAATGAAGGTGGAAATGTTTGTTATTACAGGGTGTGTGTTCAGTATTTGACCTCAAATGACCTTTGACCTCCACCAAAAATAACACAATTGTTGCATACATTGGGGTCAACATTCATACCATGTTTGAACATTATCGAACTTCAACTTTTCGAGAAAACGTATTTACAAGCCATTTATCAGGCTATATCTGTACTTTAGTTGTAAGGACCATACGTCACAATAGTCTTGATAAAGAAGTTTGTCAAAAAAGTGGCATTCAAAAACTGAAAACTTCAAACATCAATATATTGAGAACGAAATGGTCAATTTGACTCTAGTTTGAAGCATGTTATAGATACTATTCTAAGCTACAATATTAACTAACATTATTTACAGGGTGTAAGTGCCCTTTAATTTAACAAATTACATTTTGAAGCACTGTTCATTTTGAAGACTTCATGATCTCAATTGCATTGCCCGGCTTAAAGTTCAAGTTCAAGTTTATTATTTTCCACATTCATATGACATATCCGTATACTCTTTGTATTTTAACAATATCGCGGAAGGAGCACTGCAATAAATGTGGTATTAAATATATGGTGCTACCATAATGGTGTTAGAGTTGGTATTGACTTAACACCAATGAGTTTGTAGGGGCAAATATAAACTCCACAGTGGTGTTAAATTAACACCATGATTAGTATTGAATTTAGCATATTCACCAAGCTAGGTGTTAATTTAACACCATATGGTGTTGGTAAATATGCACTCCAAAGTGGTGTTAAACTTAACACCGTCAGGGTTAATTTCAACGTCATGTTTTTTTGCAGTGAGGTATAGTGAAGCCAAAGCTTGTACAAAGCACACGTTTTCACTTTACCAAAAACACAATAAATAGATCATTTAAAGAAATTAATAAATTATTCCAACCATCTCTTATAACATACAAGTTACATGTAAACATAATAATTATTATAAACTTTAAGATTGAATGAAAATATGGATGAGTCTGTGAAATGTGGCTCAAATGTAGCCATGCGGTTCAATAATTCATCAATTACACACAATGACAAGTGAAGTTTAGTCGGTGTCACATATATGCCGAACTTGGGAGCTGTGACTCAATTTGTAGCGACAGTGGAGACATAGGTATTCCGGATGGTCACTATGATAACAAATGATATCAAACATAATTAATGAAATGTCCATGCTTACAGTATTATACACTTAAACAAAACACAAATAACGTTGAAATTGTTGATTAATGAATGACCACAACAAAAAATCGTTTGAAAATCAACAGCCGTTTGAATTTATCCTGATTGGGTGATCATTTGAATCGATTAGTAAACGATATGTGAGAATCTTTATGGGGCACTTTTTCGGGTTATGTTTGCCTCAAATCACGTCAATGATTGTTTATGGTCAATATTATTAAATGTATATATTATATTGAGATTGAATTGATAACTTACCTTAAATTGGTCAATTAGATAATTCACCTCAACCACGACCTTGCCCTCAATTGATGCGTTGCTCGACCCATAACCAAACGCAGTATTGCGCGCAAAATGACGCTGAGTATGCCACGTGTCACCAAAATGAGCATCAAAGATACCTATTATTAGACAGACGATTTTTCAATACAGTTTAGTATGACGTATTGTTTTGATAGTATATTCCACATGTTCAGAACATAATTATGTACCACATGACCCATAATTAAGTCTGAAAAGAGATGAGTTATATAGCAGACTTTGTAAAACGGGTCAATGTACACATGATGTGATACTCTCTGGTAATTGGTTCCAAAGTGTATAGCAGCTGCAAATGCAAAACATTTCCTGTCATAGCAATTGGTATTGGAAAGTGATTGTACTATTTGATCTTTACTAGAAGAACGGAAATTGCGAGAAGGTTTAATAATGAATCAGTTCATCAATGTAAAGCAGCTGATTAAATATTCCACAGAAGGTAATAACAAGGATTTTGACGACAATACGAGACTTAATAGGACGCCAGTGTAGATCATAAAGTATTGGTGTCATTAATAAGTATTATTTTAGGATAATTATATTTTTTGTAATACGTGAAGCTGTCTTTTGAATTTTTAGAAGTCAACATATCCTTTGATTCGATAATCCAAACAAAAGAGAGTTACAAAAATCAAACTCCAAAGAAACAAAGGCATGAATTAAAATTGCCACACTCTTTTTCATCAAGATATTTCCTGATATACGAAATATGTTTAAGCAAAATATTAGCAGCCGCACACGTCTCTGATATATTACAATTCCAAATTACTGTGTTGTCAGATTCGCTATGGATCATGGTTTAAGCGATCTACTGGGTGACCATGATGGAAGTCCACGATCATATTCTGGGCTTTATGTCTTTAGTAATCCTTTCTTGCTAAACTTCGCTTAACTTACGTATATTTCAAGTCCAATTTGAGGTAATTTCTGGATTTGGGGGAGGGATATTAAATTTGCATAAATTCCCTTTCCATTATAGCTACAATTACAAAAAAATTAATGGACATAAAACGTTGCTCCATGTTTTCAAAACATGTGTTTATGTCTACCACATTTTAAGTCATTCGGGCAATCTATATGTTCGTGTGGGGCCGAAGTGCCCCGTCCCTGCCAGATACACCGATATCAATATAGCCCGATTAATTTAGGGTTAATACTCACTACAATATGCTAGGTCACATATTATACTTTTGTTACACAAACATTTGTGGACGAAACATTTAATATTCATCGAAGGGCACCCTTTCGATATAGTGCTACCATTTGATATTATGGTGCTAAAAATGGTAATCTTCTAAGTTACATATTGTTTATGGAGTTAGCCATATTTCATTGCACCAGTGACACATTTTGCAGCAGAACTTCCCCTATATCATAATGCATTATAATGTTATCCCTTTGAAAAACTTACGATATCACTGTAGCAGTTTCTCTCAGCCACATGGGACTGACCAGCTTAATTCTGCGGTTTTGGTGATATACTGTATATTCTGTGACACTAATGCAAAACAAAAGCTACACCATTTATGTGTGTTTCGATGTTGTTGTTAGGTCTGTTGGCCAATTTAGTTTGATTTGGTATATTTGGTATTAATTTGGGACTACTTTTCGCATTTTTAAAAAAATGTTTCCAAGAAAAATCTCTGAATCTAAAGTCAATCTTTCGAAAAATTGAAACAATATTTATTTTTGTATCTCATTTCTCGGCAAATCTTGAACATTTTCAAACACAAGTAACATGTATTCGGTACTAAATCTGCCAATAATTACGATTGTGCTATTTTCATTGACATTACATTGTATATTAGAAAATTTAGCGTGTGTATCCAGTTAGTCTAGTAGTCAATTTACTGCAGTCTAGGTAGCCATTATGTAATATAGCCTACCGCTGAAACTTTGTGTTCAGAAACCTACTGGTTTTAATAGTAAACTTGCCAATGGGCTAAAATTATAATGGAAGAATGCCGACATAATAATATAGCATAATTATTGAGTCTTACATCTGAACCATACCTCAAAGCACTTTGACATTATTATCCCTATCTATTGGCGTTTTCTTCTTGCCCACATGCATGTGGACCCCGTTCAGCTATACCGATGAACGCGGATGACATAGTAACCCCTCAAAGGTTTCCAGTTATGCTTTAATTAGGTGGTTTTTAAATTATATACATTAGAGAAGTCGAGATAGCCCAGTGGTTGTGGCAACGGGCTCGTGATTGTGAGATATGGGGTTCTAATTAACTTTATGCTGCAATAGCGATGCGCCACTTTGTGGCAGCTCACATGGGAGTCTCCCGGGTT
>JAODAI010232619.1:0-10354 GCA_027575025.1 Scotoplanes globosa | reverse complement strand
CGGAAGGGGCTTAGAGAGAGGTGTTGCTTGCAGCAAGACTAGAAACCAACTGACTATAGTTACTAAATTACAACACATGTGCGTCTGGAAATCACGAGACGGTTATGCATATCATTAATATATAATGGGGCCAGTTAATTATGATATAGGGAAGTGTTGCACAATGAGATAAGGATGTAATCACTATGATATAGGGATGTCACCACAAAACTACGACAGTCTCATTAATGATGTGAAATTCAGCAATGGCCATCTTTCATGTATTGGAAATATTATTAATGTCGTAATAATAGTATTGCGAGTTGTTTGAAAGTACAGTAGCCTGAAGTATTCAATAACGTGATTAATCATTTTGATTTCACCATTACCACATTATGTATTTTCTTGTTTAAAGTATTTGTCCTTAGTTGTTTCATCCGTATCATTGTCTATAGGGGACCTCGTATAGGCTTTTTCTAAATTATGTTGTCCCCCACCACCCACAGCTTTGCCATATTAATTTGTTAGATATCAAACTTTAGCACAATGCTATGAATTTTATATTGTATTATCATATAATATTGTTTATTGTACTCTCGCAGTAATCTTACAGATTGTATAACTTTCATGATGTTTTGTATTTTACAGTAAACTATATGTATACCATTGCGTTGACTTGGTTGAAATATAATTTCTGAATTTAATTGATGTGGGGCGCACACGGTTGCCCATACATCATCCATATGCGGCCAATACATTATTTGGCTGGAATTAATATTACTCCTTGTGCTGATGATCATCATATTTATCAACAGGTTACTCTACTTTCAAACAACTCGCAATACTATTATTACAACATTAATAATATTCCCAATAAAGAAAGATGGCCATTGCTGAATTTCAAAACATTAATGAGAGTGTGGTGGTTTTATTATAGCTAAACACACAACCGGATTTGTCCACGGGTAGTGTATATACAGACCCGCATGTTTGTATTGATCATTATATTGACCTATCAATATGGGCCAACCGGGACATGTACTGTATCCACATGTATATAAAGTGCATGCCGTCATCCGTGATAGCAGTATAAGTCCAAGTACCAATATTGTCAGATATTTAAGAAACATATGGGAAGTTAAAACTGTGTTACTGTAACTATTAGTAATGACAGCTATGTGGTACAATAATGTATACGTATGTCACATTGGATTTATGGAAGGAATTTGGTACTAGAAAATGTTATACTAAAAAGTATACATGTTAGACAGGGCAATCAGTTAACAGCTACATTTACAATTGCTAGTGCTGTCGATCGCGAAGATTACACCAAAGTTAGACAGTTAGATGTGACAGTATGATCGTTAGAATGGACTAGATTATCAAGCTGCACTCATTTTCTTTAAAAAGTGGCTTACCAATCTTGAAACGCATGTCATTTCTCACGTTCATCAAGTAAAGTCATCTGAAATTATTCAAATGTATATCAAGTTGAATTGTAATTTAACGCGAACACAACTAAGTATCCGTTGTATCATCACCACGCTGAAGAGTGCTAAATAATACAATGGTAATATATAGGTGCCACTTATAGATCGGTGCTCTAAGATTGATAATAATTATATACAATACATATACATACCATAAAAGTAACCGATTACAACCTGCAAGTTCGATTTACTATGCCATGAAGATTGCTAACTATTCGTGAGTCGTAACTATCATTAAAACGAATGGAATTGTCGAATTACATTATGGCCGAATTTTCTCAATTTTTGAAAGCCAAATTAGGGTTATTTTACGCTTTTCTCAGTGCGCTTTGTTATAGCGGTGAGGACGGTGAGGACTGTTTTATGGCTTAAGTAAAACCGTTGACACGTTTTTTATCCTTCTAGCCAACGCAGTCATTGGCATGGTGCGTTGTGCTATTGGTGTCGTCATTAAAAGGTCTTCACTTACAACGATTACAACTCAACAGGCAGCGTTAATCATATTGACTGGAACATGTAACTGTGTCTCACAATTTACTTTCTTATTTGCCATTTCTCTAATCGGTCCAGGTAATGCGTCAGCAATAATGTTCACGATGCCTGTATTTACACTCATATACAGCGCTTTGTTTCTTGGTCAACGCTTTTCCAAGTTAGATATATTCTGGGTTATTTTGTCGGTGGCTGGAGTTGTTCTTGTTTCAAAACCATCATTTATATTTACTGGAAGTGATGAGATAGACAATAACAAACTTATCGGTTCTCTTTGCGCATTGCTAAGCGCAATGCCATGTGGTATTTCCCTGGTGATTCCCCGGATTTTAAAAGACATAAATTTCGCACCATTTCTTATAATCCAATCATATACTATTCAATATTTTATTGCAAGTCTACTATTTTGCTCAATGTTGCAAACATGGGACATTCCAGAAAGTGCGGTTCAGATAATATATCTCCTGGTAACCGGAATAGTAGCATTCTCTGGAACGGCATTACTATACGCAGCGGTAGATGTTTACCAGCCCGTCTATGTATCTGTAATAATGTCTTCAGAGGTGGTTTTGACATATATTCTTCAGTATATTATATTTAGACTACCAATATACTGGAACTCCGCCGCTGGATCTCTGTGTATCGTTGTGTCATGTATTGCAATATCTATATCAGATGACACGGCTGATAATGAATTCAGTGTGATCAACGATGATTCTTCTATAGAGATGCGTGATAAACGAACAGAAGATAACATGAACGAGGAGAAAAAAGTATTGCTAGAAGACAATTCATCAAACATTGAAGCGATTGTGGGAAGCCCATAGCATACAAGAATACTGTAGAAATAAATAATTGTTTCTGTCGAAGAATGAGTTACAAACATGATAAGCAGTAGGCCTATATTTAATTGAAAGTCCTTACTATCACCGTCATCCCAAGTATTTTCTTAAGTCAAATTTAGTTGCGATTATCATTTTTGAAATATCAACCTAAATTGTCTACCCACGATTATACTGATGATAATAATTATATAGCATTTATAGAGAGATTAATACAGACAGCTTCAAAATACTTACTGTTGTCCTGGTTAATGGTAGCCAGCACACATCAATGAGATCAGATGGTATAAATAACCTGCATGTATGTAACAAATTAAGAACTGGTTAGCGAGAAGCAATTGAATGTAGCCACATATACGACATTATATATTGCCTACTACATTTGACAACTGTATGTGTAGTAACACATTAATTGACAACCAAACACAATACTATAGACAAACCTCAAATGTGCATTATTTCTCCACGTGTACACACGTTGGCGCATTTACTTTTAGAAATAATTGGGTAAAAATATGAAATCAACTTCCAGCTTCTATTAAATAATCTCCATCAATGTCTGTATTTAGGAAAAAAACAATTCATCGTGCAATTGAAACGTATTAATATTATTTATACATTATTGACCAGCATTATTGTTATTTAAGTTACAACTTAATATTTGTGGTTTAAGTCAGTGTATAAATGGGTAAGCTGGGGTGGGGTGGTGGTATATATTTTTGGGTTTTGTATGTATATGGGTATGTATTATATTAATGATATATGTAAATGGGAGTGTTCTATTATGTTAATCCTTCTCGGGTTTTTATAGAATACATCCTTTCGCAACATTCTCACGTCTCAATATCGCTACTGTATATAATGTAGCTAATGTATTATTATATATAATTTCTATGTTATGAAGAAACAATAAATTGAATTGAATATTAAGAGTTTTGCTTAACACACAGTATTCATTAGTGCCGGTATAGACTCGGAATCTACAATGATTATATAAATAGAGTGTAGCTCTAACCACACACACACTGATCCACGGTACCATAATTGAACATTGATGCAAGATGTACATTTCGAATTAACATTTTCATGTTGCTTTTCAGTGGAAAGCCACTCCCCGGCATGTGATCTGTAATCTGTTAGCATTAAATGAAAAGTTGTTAGCCATAAACATAAGCCACTAAGTTACGGTACAACTTATATTGTATTACTTCTCATCAAACCTATCAGAAGTCGTGTCATAAATATTGGTGTCGCCAATACCAGTGTTGCAAAGAATGCAGCAAAATTGGTTTGAAAATACACAAAGGAAAAACGAAATACACGACAAATATAGAATCGGCAGCCACCATTAAAATGGAGCAGACCTGATAAAGAAAGTAGATGAATATAAATACCTTGGAGAAACTCTGAAAATTTAAAACAGTACCAAAGCAGAGGTCTATGTCAAAATAAAGGAAGGGTGGAAGTAATGTGGCAGATACAAGGATATATTCTACGATAGGAAACTTCCGATTTTACCTAAGAGAAAATTATTTGACCAATGCTTTCTACCTACTATATGACCCATGGTTGTTGACGTTAAAGGATACAATTACAAACATATGGCCATGCGTCGTATATTGGGACCTTAAATAGGGTGGCGACGTGACATTTTTCTTGATAAATGAAATGGTAATGGCATATTTTAAATGAAAGTGAGTACCTACACCCTTTCTTTTTGTGTTTTTAGAAAGGCCAATCCTTCCTCTTTCATATGACATCAAAACAAGGATTTTTAAGCTAATTCATTTTATGACAATTAAGCTGACGAACGGCCAGGATGGCGGATAGTGGGGCATGGATGTGCGACACGGTAACACACACTAAGTCGATGGAGAAATTATAAAAATATGCATATCGTTTGAAATCGCTCTATATTTTAGCCTATGAATATAAAATATACACATATGAAGTGTTATTTGATGAAAGAAAGGATAAGCTATCATGTACGCTACTTTGAAACATTTAAAACTTTTAATTAATTAAAGTAATTAACTAACAACCTCTTTAGATACGGATCACAGACCCACTAAGTCAATGGTAAAATTATTTCAATGTGCATGCTGGATTGAAATAGCTATATTATAGTCTATGTTGATAAAATATGCACATATGAAGTGTTATTTGATAAAAGAAAGGTTAAGCTATCATGTATGATATTTTGAAATAATTAAAACTTCTAATTAATTAAGGTAGTTATACTAATTAAACAGAGAAAGCTCTTTGGACACGGAAGTTGTGAGTGATAAATTTCCCGCTGATTTTTGGTATAAGTATTATGTTAACCCCCAACAAACTATGCATATTTGGAAAGGTATTGGCTTGAGGAATTCAAATCTGGCTATGAATTTAACGTAAGGTATAACAATATGAAAATCTTATTTTTTGTAATAACATGCATTTGGGGGTAAACATTTTCAATATTGTGAACTATAAAAGTCTATGGTTTATATCTACCTCTAAAACAATACCATTTTGGGAATTCTTGGACTATTATCTTTCCAAAAATGTATAGTTTCACTAGGGTACCATCTATGCTTTTCCTGCTATAGGAATTTGAATCCGCGAAGTCATATTTTTGTAATTAGTGGGCTGTCACGAAAGAGGGTCCCAACCTAAGACGCATGGCCATATACCAATATACGACAAAAGACCGCAATGAAGGA
This sequence comes from Scotoplanes globosa, assembly GCA_027575025.1. Classification (NCBI taxonomy): domain Eukaryota; kingdom Metazoa; phylum Echinodermata; class Holothuroidea; order Elasipodida; family Elpidiidae; genus Scotoplanes; species Scotoplanes globosa. The sequence continues at coordinate 4,846 of JAODAI010232619.1, read as the reverse complement.
CATTATACATTATATCAATACTATGAAGTGGAAATGGCCTGCTCGTGTGGCAATGATGAACGCCAACCGTGTGGCAACCAAGAATCGGGAAAAGGGCTAGAGGACGGCGCAAAAAAGATGGAGAGATGACATCACCAAATATGCTGGTCACAAACCGCTTTGGACAGGACGTCATGGAAAGGTTTAACGTTCACAGAGGGCTACATCCTACAGTGGATGGACGATGCCTGGGTAAAATGTCAAATGTGTCACCGGCAACGAACACAATATATATATTAGAGCACAGTGGTATGTCATTAATACGAGAGATAGCAGTAGTGCTATAATATTGATTCCCGTGAAAAAGCAGCACAATTTTTTTTCAAGAATAGAGACTTCACCACCATTTGATATTGCTTTCTTTGTTGATTTAAAGTATATCACTGGTCATATAAATACACGAATAACATGTAACTATATGGTTCAAATGAATATCAGTATTGACTGTATCAAAAGTGACAAAACAAGGAGTATCAATATAATACTGAACATATCTTACTAGGAAATAATTGTTTATGTCGAAGAATGAGTTGAAAATATTTGTAGTGTAATAATGTAGTCGAAAATAGCAATGGGCCATTACTACCTGATCAATTTTCAGATTTTTGGACGAAAACCATGTTGACAAAAATAAGAATTTCATTGTTATTCATGAAATTTATCGCTCTAGTTCAATATTTGTGAAATAATTTTAGAGACTGACGAAAAAACAGAAGAGAAATCTGGAAATTGCCTTATCGTTATATTATCCAGCATATATTTTATAAATGTCATTATAGTGAAGAAAGAAAGTCGGATACAAAATTAACCATTGCATGGTAATATATTTATATATATATATATATATATATAAGTAGTATATGTGGATGGTATACAACATTTTTTTGTTATATTGTTGTATACGTATACAACCCTATGGCATGGGGTGCCTGGTATGTCATCACCAAATGATCTGACATCCGCCATACTGACATCAGCTGGTGTAGACAATAATGGTTGTTTAGGCTGGTATTGATCATATAAGTGCTGTTCAATGGCTACGATTACGAGAACCCATGAACTCACTATATTAGCGTAGACAACATTGATCGTTTTTCAAAGGATTATTTAGATTAGTAGTGTATATTACCATGAAGAAGAAATTGTTTGGAAGGTTTATTATTCATACAATAACCTAATTATGTCAATCGTGTTTGTGGATTATGTAGATAAAACTGAGGTACGGTTTATAAAAGAGTTGCTGGTGTATTCGTTATCCTTGGTTGCCTTGAATATATCCAATTTGTTTGAAATGTCCCTTACTCATACAAAAGAGTATTATCATTATCGATTTAAAAGATAAACGGTTATATGGTTCCTAATGTCATGTGAAATTGACTATTTTTATTCATGAGATTTTTTTTCCCATCATGGGAAGGGTCATGATTACCATATACCATGTGTGATTGGCCATTTTAATTTACGTGACGTCACGATTATAGGTATTGTATCGTTACAGTATATAATATGTTATATGTGTACTGTGGGTATTTATATAGTGGCTGAATGTTAAATCCGTAACTGCCATATGATATTGTACATGTAGTGAGTAGACCTACCCCCTAATGACAGCTAGTATGTGTACGACTCAACCATGAACTCATTGCAAATCAACAATTGCTAATATTTCAGTCATATTTGGTCTACGGCGATCGCACGGCGACCGTAGAAACCCCAACTCGAGAAAATATGTGGTGGTCATAGATGGAACATCTGGGGCCGTCGTGCGACCGCCATACGCGGACCGATGTATAGCGCATACTATATTGTGCACATTGTGCGATCGCTGTATAATTTGTAGCAGCAGAGTAGCCCGAAATTCGTTGACGGGGTGCATATTACTGATCTGTCTTTTTCACTGAGCTGTATCAAAGGCCATTTGAGGTCTGACACTGAAACTATGTATTTTTTGTTTGACCTCAAATGACATTTGACCTCCACCACAAATAACACAAGTCGCGTGTATGGATTGGGGTTAACCATCATGCCAAGTTTGAACGTTGTCGGACTTTTAGTTTTCGAGAAAACGTATTTACCAGGCTATGTACTTTAGTTGTAATGACCCTATGTCACTTTATTCTTGATAAAGATGTTCTTTAATTAAATGGCCTTTTGAAATTGAACCTCAATATATTGAGAACGGAATGGCCGATTTGACACTAGTTTGAAGCATTTTGTGGATTTCTGCTCTATAATATCATCTAACAGTATTTTACAAACTTGGTGAGTCATTTAATTATTATGGTTCTACGTGGAAACTTGTAGACCGCAAAGGTAATTGGGCAAAATATAATCAAGTTACTTGAATTTTTGCCTATAACTATTTGAGGAAATTGTACCTTAATGGTCACTGTTGATTTTGAAGTGGGTCTATGTTTGTTTTTGGATTGATTAGACTACTTACCTTACTATGTTGTTTAGAAAACTGTTTATCGCATATTGAATATCAATGGCGGATCTATTTTTGAAAAATGTGCTCAAAAGGTGCATTCTTAGATAAACGAAACTACCTGAGTTTTGTTCAGGGATGACGGGAAAATGCATCTTGGCACATTAGAAATTCAATATTTTCTGAGAAAAAAGAGGGGCACCACTGAAGAGAAAGAGAGCTTCGAGACGTCACAGTTCGGCCCTCAGATTCAATGGTTAAATGTTTGGAAGTCTGTCAAAGTAAGCATATTACACGGGACCTGAAAAACTTCTAGCTACAACCGTTTATCGTGGTATCTTAACGCAAACATGTTTTCCCGTCGAGAAATGACACCACAAACAGGTTACATGTATGGCTATGTGTTGGTATTATATAATCACCGAAATAAGATGAGATTTTTTATGGATACAAGGAAAAAGTATATAATACATCACTCTTTTAAATCCTGGGCAGACCCCAATGGTCTTCCCGACTTCGGCAGTGGCAAATTAGTGGCATTTTATCGCACACATTAATTACCTCACTATTTGCTGCTACATACTTGTACTACAAGTTGCATGCGAGAGTTGCTTTCAGAACAAAGGTAGCATGTATACACAAAGTACATTTTCAAGTAAATGATATGAATGAATTATGTTCATAGCTGCAATGGAAACGCATATATACACCTTACGTTTCCATAAATCCTGGGGGAGGACGCCCAAACCCCCTCACATGTATGTATATATAAGAATCGAAATAAGTACCAAAAATATATATTTCCAGCTAAACGACATGCATTAGTGTTGTTTATAAATGCAATGAAAACGCATAACAGTAGCCTATAAAAAAACCTAGGTGTGCCTCTAAAACCTAGGTGGGCCTCTCCCACCCAGGTCTATATTCGCGCCGTCGCTAGCCGAAAATTCAGTATCTCATCGCAACTTATCAAGGTTGATGATTTACTCCCGCGAAATTCATGCGAGTGGGGTATTTCAGGATAAAAGTAAGTTCAAAAAGTACATTTTTTCAAGTAATTGATATGCATGAGTTTTGCTATAATTATGCCAAGAAAACACATATAAGCACCTTACTTTTAAAAATAATCCTGGATGAGAACCCCAAACCCCCAAAAGTGCTTCACCTACAGCGTTTGCAATTCGGCCTTCGCCCTCGGTGGCTCCCATCTTTTACAAAATGTTGGATCCGCCCCTGAATATGCCCTATAGCATTACGTAGGATATCGCCTCTCAATTAACCTTCAACATTTTCAGAGAAACATAACAAAACTTGTCTATGTATGTATAGTAATGGCTGTGCTAGGAAATCGCTATTTAACGGTGGTATATTATCCTCCGATTTCACATACCCCAGAACAACGGTATGATAGCTTATACACGCATCTCTAATAAAGCCATATGTAGTCCCACAAACAATTATTTGGTAGGCCTATATTTACACTAAGCGAAGTTAAGTTAAGTAATTATTCTTAGGACCAGAAAGGAAAAGTTATCACAATAGGATCCCGAACCTCCATTAACCAATAAAGTACCCATTAAAGCCTACCACAATCTGAAAAATACTTATATAAACCATTCTTGAAGCCATTCACACTGTCCTAATAAAAACGACTCGAGAAAGCCATTCCAATCATCAACCACTCTCTGATTGAAGAAAAACTTCCTAACATCTAACCTGGAAAAATCCTTAGGCCTATGGGACTTAACCATGATCTCTAGCACGAGAGTGATCAGAAAAAGCAAAGATATCATCAAACGACAATTTATCAATATCATGGATAATTGTAAACACCTGAATAAGGTCACCACGAACTCCCCGAAGTTCCAAGGTTGTAAACTTTAAATGTTTCAAGCGTTGTTCATCTGACAGAGCACTAATCGAACTGATTAATTTAGTTGCCCTTCTTTGAAGACGCTCAAGAAGTTGAACTAACCTATGCGGATTATATGCCTGTATTGCATACTCGAGATGAGACCTATAACCAACTGATTATACAACCTCACCACAATGATCATTATGTGTAGGAACTTAAAATATAACACTATGATAGCGTTTCATAGTTGTAGTGATATTTTGTGACAGAGGATACTGCTTAGATTCACTTCAAAGTCTTACAAGATATTTTGAATATTTCAGTTATAGTAGGGCCTATGACGAAATATCTAGCAAATGCTAAAATATATTATTTTAACATATAATCGGCCTGGAAGGCTTATAATCGGCCTGGAAGGCTTATTTAATTTTACGACGCTAAGCGACTACCTAAGTGGGAGAAGCAAAGGCTTTTAAATTACAACTTCACGTCGGGTGGTCATCCAATTCATAAATTTGAAGTCA
>JAODAI010232508.1:0-10354 GCA_027575025.1 Scotoplanes globosa | reverse complement strand
CCCCACACACACACACACACCCCACACACCGCGCTCAGTGGTGATTTTTAATACGCATTCCATATGCCGATATCGATCATTATTATTGTTTTCCCTAAGTGTCAGGAAAACGCATTTCACCACGTCATTTAAAAAAAATCCTGGGTATATAGAACTTCGCCTTACAAACAAGTTTACATACGTCGAGTGTAGGCCTACACAAATAGTATTAATGCTGGCGATCACTAACAATTGCAAGAATAACACTGATTGGATTGTTGTTTTAGAAGGAAAAATCGATTATTTTTCACATTATTTGAGAGACTCATTATACCTCATGTTCAGCTTTTTTATTTTGAGAGATAATAAAAAATAAAAAAGGTAAATTTGTGATACAAAGTTAACCTTATATTGCAGAAAATGTTGCATCATATTGCATCTAAGGACACTTTAGTTTTCAAAATGTTCTTGTACGCCCGGCGCCAACCAAGGTGGCGTTCCGATTAGATACTGTATTATACAGATCAGTGGAATAAAGAAATCAGTAAATATCTCGGACCAGTTACAAAAAGGACGCCATTTTTAATATAATTATGAAAATTAGGCATCACATTGGAATTATATCATAAAATACACTGATAAATGAATATTATATATGTCTATCACAAGAATATATATTTTAATTGGAATACTACGTACACTTTGGCACATAATTAGCTATTTGGCAGCTGTTTGGGATACTCTAATTACTTCAAAATGCTCAAAGCTGACATCAGTCCAGTAGCACTTTTTTCCATATCGAAGGGCGCTTGTTAAGCAATATGAATAATACAAAACGTTATACATCAAAACAAGGTTGGGAATCAATTTGGCTCTCGGACTAATATAGACAAATGTGGAAACCACAGTGGTTTTGTATGAACTGCATGTTGTTGTTGCATGGGACCAATACTCACTTACTATCAGTGGACCGTGCCAATTTTTTTTTCAAGAAATACGCAACTGTTTAAATAAATCGTACTACTATAATAATGCAAACACCCGTGTTAGGCACCTTCTTCCGTTAATGATTGGTAACATAGCTCCAAACCCATATTATTGTACAGATAGATAATGAATAAACTGAGTTACAGACATATTTTCTGCCGAACAATACAGTATCAGTAACTGTTATCAATCCTATACTTTATACTCCATTGCAATATAATAATGGTACTTGGTTTTGTTACTACGTGGATATGCATATATCCTAGGCATATGCTATACACTTGCAATAGTAGGGACATTGTAGGAATGTGCGGCTAAAGAGTGCCCTGAGTGCCCTCTATACGGGACTTTGCTTTGTTAAGCGGGGATATAGAGGAAAATGATTCCCCGCTATGCGGGGACTTTACAGTATACACGTTTACCAGAGGTGCTGTTTTGAAAACACAAGTGGAGGTTTATACAGTCCCGGCTATCAAAAGCTATCATGATAGGGGCATAACAGGAAGTATAAGCGCTATGTGGTCAACTATATAATTACATAATCGATGTCCTTATTTACATTTGATAATCAACCGTAATACTTATCATATTTATCATGTTTACCTTTGGCATGGGGCCCTGATATTGACAATATATGTGCGATAACATGTCAAATGAATTAGAGTGGTAATGTGTTATTTGTTCATAAGACATTGACTAAGTTGGTTCATACACTATACCTCCATTACACGATGGACCATTTTGATCCCGCCCATCACGTCCATTAACTCCTGGGATTCCATCACGGCCGGAAATTCCTGGTAGCCCAGTTGGACCAATGGGTCCCACGTGACCCGGAGGGCACATTAGGCATTGCCCAAGGAAGTATGTTGATTGGACATTCGGCGTGGAAAATGGGACTGTGAGAATACAAAACAATAATATAAATGTAAAGAACGTTTAACTTACATACCTACTTATGATACTTGGTGATACTGGATGAAAGTCATTAAATGCATGTAGGTCCAAATCCAGGATGGTTAACATAACGATTTGGATCAACTTGATACATGGTTTCAGAGTGGTCAGACTCGTAATGGTAGGGAAAAGCACAGTATTTCCAATGTTTGTCAAGATAATTCTTAAATATATTTAAGTTGACAGTGTCGATAACAACAATTGCTAAATAATTCCAGACTTTGCAGGCACTTAAGCTGAAGAAATAGTGTATATAATGGTTTTCGTTGTCTTAGAACCTCTAGTCATATCATAAAGTCGAATATTCAAGATACTAGCAATGTTTGGGTCTTAGATGCCAGAAAACATTTTAAAGACTTCGAATATATCTCTTCTAGCTCTTCGATTCACAATAGTTGGTAGGCTTAATTATTTCAAACCCTGAGGTAGCTAATATATTTTAACAAAGGAACAAGTTTAGTAGCTCTCCTTTGGACACTCTCAATGTGATGAAACTTTTTGCTTGGTGCCCCGATACAGTTATGTAGTTCAAGATAAGGTCTGACAAAGGCTTTGAATAAGCTAAGTAGAGTGATATTATCAATATAAGTGAAATTTATGCAGATAAGTCCGACGATCCTGTTAGACTTGTTAATTGTGTTGCTGATATGAGAGGTAAAACTTAGCGCAGAGTCAAAAGTAACGGCAATATCTACTTCTTCTTTGACACGGTCGAGCACATAGTTTCCCATTAAATAGTCATATTTGATGAGGTCTCAATCACTTTTAGCAATATTCATAACATTGTATTTATGAAATCGCAGTAGCCATGATTAAAAGTTTATCCAGGTCTGAATTGAATAGATGTTCCTATAGATTTGGTATCATCAGCGAAGAGATAGGTTGAAGACGTAATTGAGTCAGGAAGGTCATTAATGTAGATGATAAATAGCAAAAGGTCCAAGAACGCTTCCCTGTGCTATTCCGCTAGATATATGATTTCGATGCGAGAAGTTGCCGTTCACAACGACCTGCTGGTTCCACTTGGAAAGAAAGTAAATTATCCATCCAAATAGTGGATCAATAATCGCATAGCCTCGAAGTTCACAAATCAACTGTGTATGCCGCACAGTATCGAAAGCCTTCATAAAGTCCATATATATCACATTGGTATTAGTGGTATCATTCCAAGCATTGAACTAATCAATTCAAACACTAAGTAGTTATAGTGAGGTTGATCTACCCTTCATGAAAACAAACTGGTTAACATTAATTAGATTGTTTGTCAGTAAATGATCAGTGATATGGTCATTAATAATATATTCCATAATTTTGCAGATGACGCAAGTGAGACTGATTGGGCGATAATTGGCGGCAGAAGATATATCCCCTTTCTTGAAGATGGCTGCGATGTTGGAAAGCTTCCACTCATCTGGGACACACATAGTGGATATGGAGTTAATAAATAGTTTAGTCATGTATTGAGTAATCGTAGGAGCATATTCATATAGAACACGAACATAAATTCCGTTAGGACAGGAAGATGTCTTTGTATTAATTTTCAAGATTTTATTTAGGACCATACATCAGTGATATAAATGTATCCTAAAGTTGAAGCATATAATATGGACGGGATATTAGGGATAGTATCCATACCCTCCGTAAAAAAACACTCTGATTTTTTTGGAGAAGGCATCAACTTTCTGGGAATTAGAAGTTGTCAAACATTTTGACCATGCAAGTCGGGTTATCCAGTCTGGGGGTGTGTAATACCATGATTGAAGTTACATTGTCTTTAGCAGAAGCCCAAAATTTCTTAGGGTTAGTTTTAGCATTGTTGGCAATATCTTTATCATACATCATTTTCGCTTTACGGGTTATAGCACGAACCTGGTTCCTTTGCCTACAATAATCACGATAATTGATTTCAACGTATCTCTGCCAACAGCGTTGCTTTTTTTCTAATTATGTCCATAAAAAACCCTTCCAATCTACCAACACCTCCTGCAACTCCTTGTTACTATCCATAACTATTGGTAGGTGGTCAGCATATAACAGCTTTTCCTGGACATTCAAGTGGACTGAGGGCACTACCTTGCCTGAGCCCAATATAAACTCCAAACTATTCTGACATCCCTGAACCAACCAGAACCCTACCCCGTGTACCTTCACAAAGACCCTCCATCATCCTAACCTCAGATGCAGGTACACCAATCCACCTTAACATAGACATAACTAATTATTTGGACCCGTGTCATAGGCCTTCTCCAAATCACCTCCAAATTCGTTTCCACCAGCTGCGTAAGTGAGAACAGCCCATCACTTGTCACTCTTCCCTTACGAAAGCCCTACTCTCCCTCTCCGATATCCATCTCAACTCTAGCCCTAATCCTTCTATCCAAAATCCGATCCAAAAGCTTCAAATCCTGTCCTAGTAGTGTGATACCCCGGTACTTTCCTGGGTCATGAACATCACCCTTTTGCTTGCAGGTACAATCAGGCCAGTCTGCCATTCGTTTGGGTATTTCCCTCCCCTATGTACACATTAAGCAGTCTCCTTAGCCATTTCGCACTCACAACCCTGTAATAATTAAACATGTCCTCCATCGTTTCGTCCAAACCCGCAGCCTTATCCCTTTTCATTCGTCTCAAAGCCCAATCTACTTCAAAGTCCGACATCTCAATGACTTCAATCTTGCCCCTCACTGCGCTGGGTAAATCCAGATCAGCTCCTCCTCCCTGATCATACATATCTCTGAAGTAGTTCTCAAATACCATAATCACCTCATCCTTTTCCGTGACTAACCTCCCATTCGGATTATTAACCACTCTGTCTTCCTTAACACCCACGCCCTCTTCCTTCATGTCCCGTGCCATCCTAAATATAAGTTTCCTCCCCCCATCATCATCCAACTGCTTATTAATGCAATCTTCCATATCACATTTTGCCTTTTCTACGGCCCTCCTAGCTACCTTCTTTCTTCTGCCCATAAAGGTGGCATCCGTCTAACTCCGTTTGTATCCCACAATCCCTGGCCTATTATAATTTCTTTCAGACCTCCCTCTTCTCACCCACCGAACTCCCTACATCCTTCATCCATCACATCTGGCTTTTCCTACCCGAGGTCCTTCCACACATTGTATCTGCCCCACCCACAAAAGCAAGCCTAAATAGCCCCACTCTTCCTCAACCCCACCAACCTATTCAAGTAAGTCCGCAAAGTTGTGTATACAGTGATCTCTGTAGAAGTGATCATTTTCCTACACATGTACATTTCACTAGGCCTTGTCCATCTTTTCATACTCAGACTGAAGGCTTCATAAAGTCGATTTTTCGTACTTCCGCTCTCTTTGTAAGCGTTATATCAGACCGGAAATGTTGCTTATATTATGCCTGGTGATACTTTTACTGATCAACTCATCACTTTTGCAAGTTTTTCGATACCGAAATCTACGATGGGTCACAAACGTGTAAATGAACCGTCGTTTAATGATGCTTGTAGATATGATATCAAATGTCGAAATAAGTCGCTGAATAATTTCAAAGTGAGCCCTACTAATTGTAATCTAAATATGTTTAGATTATATCGAGCCAAAGCTCGACTCGTTATTAAAAATAGGAAGAAGGAGTCTTGGAGGGATTTCGTATCTGGCTTAATGTCCATACTCCAGTTAAAAAGGTATATAATATGGTTCGCAAGATTAGCAGAAAAAGATTATGTTTCCCAAGATTAGCGGATTTTTTTTAAATCTATCAACTATCTTCAGCATAACGGTGTCAATGTTTGAGATACAAAGGGCATTTTCAAATATTGTAGTCCAATAATTTCATATGATTTCTACAAACAATTATAGTCAACTTTTTCAAAGTTATGAAGTCACTGCAGAAAAATTGAGGATTGACTTCACTTCTTCAAAAAAAGAAGGTTTATAATAAATCTATAATCAACCCACTATTTTTTTCAAAATCTATTCAAAAGTACTAGTCGTCATTTGTCTTACCATACCTCTATTTTCACTGATGGCTCAAAGGAGGGTGGACGGGTGGGTTCGGAGGCTATTATCGGTGAGCTCACTCTTCAATCAAGACTACCAGATAATTGTTCAGTTTTTTCAGCTGAACTTAAACCTATTTCGTTGGCTCTTCGCTATAGCGTTTTCATTAAGCACTCGCTTTGTTATATATTCTGATTCAAAGTCTAGTTTACAAGCTATTCAAAGTTGTAAATGGGAAAATCCAGTAATCTAAACTATTATGGAAAAGCTTAATAATCTTAAAATTTCAAGGAGCAAAAATATATTATTTTTTCATGTTGGTATTTCTGGAAATAAGAAAGCAGATGCTGTGGCTAAAAAGGCCCTTGATGGTCGTTTTTTACAAAATTATTTTTATTTAGTGATTTTAAATATAAAGTTCGGCAACCTACACGTCAAGATTGGCAATCAGTTTGGGACAAAGAAGTTGGTAATAAATTACATGAAACAATCAGCTCTGTCCCATCTGAATTATACAGATCTACTTATTCTCGCAGATAAAAAAACATTCTTAGTAGATTAAGGTTGGAGCATACGAGTCTCATTTAACTCATTAATATGTTCGTAATATTCGCCGTTTGCCAACTTGTCATTTGTGTCAAGCTTTGCTTTCTGTGAAGCATTTTCTTATCGAGTGCCCTGCTCTGGCGGCAGTGAGATCTACATGTTTTACTGTGAATTCAATGTATCTCTTATTTCGAGATGTGAGTTATGATCGCATTCTTGATTATCTATGTGTAACTAAATTTTATGATTATATTTGAAGTTTGTATACTATTTTAATTGTTGTATGATATTTTAATTAATTTGTTGTCTTTTGACAGATTTAATATAGTATTGTAATATTTGTTTCAATATTGTTATGAATATCATTTGATTGGCATTATATAACGTCTGCGTTGATTTGCTGTTAAATTTTATATATATCTATCTATCTAGGAAAATAATCAATCAATCAATCTGAATTTATTTTCTTCCTGGCAGAGATTTGTGCCGTGTGCAGCGTGAGTAAGAAGGAGATTGGTAGATGCTTTAAACTCATCCTGCGCGCTCTGGAAACCAACGTTGAATTGATAAAGACAGGCGATTTTATGGTAATTTCAATTAATTGAAGTAATGGCTTTTATAAGTTACATTATATTATAATGCCAATACTGGAATAGGGGGAAATTTCATAATCGTAATACTCCAACGAAATGGTATAGAGTTTCATGTACATTTTGAGATATCAATGAATTTAAAAATATAAACATTTGATATGGTAGGGTAATATAATAGGTAAGAGTGAGCCATATAGTAGATGACTCTTATGTAATTAATTATTACTGATATCACTATTATTAGGAGTAGGCTGTGGCGTAGTGGTAAACGCTACGCTCTTGCACTACTACGGCCGGGGTTCGATTCCCGGTCGGACGTGCAAATGGGATGGCCATGTCTACAACTAGAGGTTTTACTCCGGCCACTCCGGTTTTCCCCTCTACCCCCTTGTCTATTCGTTGCGTTACAGGGCCTTCTGGAAGATTAGCCAATGGCTAAAGAAGTTACCCTGACATCAAGGGCGTCAATCCATCCTGGAGAGTGGGGGGACACAATATCGATGCCGAAGGCATCGTTGCAATCGCTTAGCGATTGCTTAATTGGCGTGGGGTCAAGGGGCCGCCCCATGGCCCCTTGTGGGGGTCAAGGGCCCATTGTGGGGGTCAAGGGGTCCTTATGGGGGTCAAGGTCACTGATTTATTTATTCTACTGATCTGTGTAGTACACTATCTAAGCGGAGCGCTACCGTGGCTGGCGCGGAGCGTACAAGAAAAAAATGAAAACTGAAGTATCCTTTATGTAATCTGGTGCAACATTTTCTGAAACTTAAGGTTAACTTTGTGTCACAAATTTACCTTGTTTTTGTTTTTATTATCTTTAAAAAAACGAAGGGGAACATGTGGTATAATGAATCCCTCAAATAATGTGCAAGAAATACAATTTAAAACAGGCTTACGTATGACCGATTTTACTTTCTGAAACAACAATCCAATGATATTTTTGCAATTATTTATTGATTGCCAACATGTGAATAGTCACAGGGGAGGGGGTCTGAACTAATAATATTTGTGTATAATCGATCAGATCCACAGTCCAGGTCTATGGATATGGTTAATTGGACGCACTTTAATTGCGAAACCTCAGTCGTGGATCTAGGAATTTTCACAGGGGGGTCCGGGGATATTCACTGATTTGTTAATTACACTTATCTGAATAATACTGTATCTAAGCGGAGCGCCACCTTGGTTGGCGCGGAGCGTACAAGAAAATTTGAAAACATAAGTGTCTTTAGATGCAATCTGGTGTAACATTTTCTGCAATATAAGGTTAACTTTGTATCACAAATTTACCTTATTTTATTTTTATTATCTTTCAGAAATAAAAAAACGGAACATGAGGTAAATGAATCTCCTAAATAATGTGAAAGGAATATAATGTAAAACAGACTTACGTTGCCTAACAATGACCGATTTTATCTTCTAAAACAACAATTCAGTCAGTGGTATTCTTGCAATTGTTAGTGATCATCCGCATGTGAATGGCCACAGGGGGAAATAATACTATTTGTGTATAATTGATCATATCCACACATGTCAACTCCAGGTTATGTTTGAAAAAAGAGGGGAACTAATTGAACGCACATTAATTGCGAAGACCGGTCAAGTTGGGTGGATCGAGGGTCCTCCCTGGATTTTTTTAAAATCAAGGGCTGAAATACGTTTTTCTGGTATCTACACTTGTTAAAAATAGGAAACGTTTCCCCATCAAGAGGTAAACGTCTGCATTGATTATCGATTGATTTTATTTTCTAAGTGAAGACTGTTAGTGGTATAGTATTCTCTTAAAACAGTTTCGAAACAATAATTACTAAAATATATGGCAACATTGTTAGAAATATATTATATTCCAATTGCAACTTTGTTGTCATCACTTTACGGGGAAACTGATTTGGTGTCAAATTACACCAAATGTGAGTGAAACATGCACATTTTCCCTAATATTTACGACAAAATATGTAGACATTACTCCCCACTTATTGGGGTAAGTTTTCCCAAAAAAGTGGTGGCAACTCAGTTGCACTTTTATTTTTGACAGTGTATGAACCAAATACTGGCCTAGTATAATAGCATAAATATCGGCCTGGAAGGCGTATATAAAATACCATGGGCAAGGGGGTCCGGACCGCCCTGGATTCGTGCCAGAGTAGGCCACTTGGTAAGTTTACATGTGATCGCCGACATGCATTCATGGTCAATGGGGTCCGACGAACGTGAAATATTTTCCACAATCATCCACATATGTAAACTGGTTAGAATGTGTAAAAATATTGGGTGTGTGGTCCTCCTAGGGATTTTTTTCAAAAGTATGGGCTAAAATGCGTTTTGGGGGCACCTATGAACCAAACCATAGGCGTTATAATAATAATTTCAGCCTAAAATTTCGGCATATTAAAAAATCACCTCTGAGCAAGGGGGGGGGATCCGGACCCCGGACCCGTGCCTATCCTGGGGTCCGATCATGATAATATGTTTGGTATAATTAATCATTCACATAGCTAAAGTAGTTATGCAGAAATGTGGGCCCAAATTGAAGGAACAAGCAGCAACTGCGAGTGCCAGACGTGGAAAACCGGGTGGGATTGTGGTCCTACCCAGGAATTTTGAAAGTTATGTTTTCCTGGCACCCAGATAGATATATATATATATATAAAATTTAACGGCAAATCAACGCAAAGGTTATATATTGCCAATCAAATTATAATACAATACTGGAAAAAATAATAATACTTATATCGGCATATGGAAGGCATATTATAATCACCACTGAGCAGGGGAGGGGTCCAGACTCACCGCCGAGCAGGGGGTCCGGACCTGTGTAAATCAACTGCTATGAATTCATTTCAATACACACAAACAAGTTAATAGAAATAACAACCATGTTATATGAATGCATATCATAAATAACAATCATTTAATTTGTAACATATGACAATATAACGCACCTTTATATTCATCCTATGATGATAGTTGACAGCACCATTCCTACACTGTACTGTAGACCCACATTGCATATATATATGTGTACTTCAATGATACTACATGTTGTATGAAGTTGTGTAACATCTGCCACTCCCCTTACGGGACTTAGACGGTCAAGGACTAATAACTGCGACATAGCGTTTTATGACCGGATGTCCTTCCTAAGGCAACCAATGACACTTACGGGGCTCGACCATAGGATCGTGAATCCAGAATGAATGAATATGTTTCCTGGTCCTTTTCAACGCAGTGGTTATATGGGCCACCCAAAACCTTTGATATACCAGTTAGAGCCACTGGAATATAATCATCATCACTCCGGATTCGAACTCGTGACC
>JAODAI010232397.1:0-10355 GCA_027575025.1 Scotoplanes globosa | reverse complement strand
GTCCTAACTATTGAGCCATCTCAACATATATTACTCCATATATATATATATATATATACATATATATATATATCTCTTTTAATGCAAACGTTCCCTTGAGGAATTGTACATTTATTGCAAAATAAATACTTTGTTTATTGTTCCAGGATGCTAATGGATCAGCTACCAAAGATGAATGTTTTTTAGGGACAAGTTATATTTTTCACATGATTTGGACCTGTTAAAGCTAATGCGATACCGTCTAGCAGGACGTTTCTTTGCATGGAGTACCTTGTATGGTGGCCCAGGGTTCCCTCATTTCCACCCAGCGTTAGATGAACTTATGTTCACTGGTTCCTGCGAAACCAAAGTTGCCATTAGTGATGTTGGAGACTATGATGTGGCTGAAAAGTTGAGAAAGGTATTATTATAGATGTCTTTCTTTATCAAAACTAAATGTAATATTACAGAATAATTAAAGCCAATTCAATACTGGTTTTCATTGTAGTTTCAACTTTCTGCACAATGAGATTCAAATTAAGGTAGGCATTAGTTGAAGACATATAATATGCCTCTGGTTCAGTGTTTCCACTACGGGTAAAGGGTTGGACGGACCCCCCCATCTCCTCGGTACTTTAGATGAAAGTCCCGGCCGCACAATCTCGGCCAAAATATCATTGCACACATCCCTGTATAAACTGCCACCACTGCGGACACAATAATGTGAACAATCTCGTCTATAGCAAACTTCCCCACTATGCCCCGGTGGGGATTGGGGGCGCTGTAAAATATCATGGTCCGTATCATATAAAAGTTCAATCCTCCCAAGGTGTCGGTACTTAACTCCGGTTTCTGTAGCGCAAATGGTTGAGAGTCAATGACTCCCCATGGATGGTACGCTGGTCCATCGCAGGTAAACTCTCCAGCAAAGCTGGTACTCATTTTGCCAGTCTGAGTAACGAGCTGTGGCTAGCGGGATAAAGTGCTTTTGCCCAATTACACAACGCTCTGCCGGGAATCGAACCCGGAACCTCTGGCACTCAAGCCCGACTCCTTAACCACCGAGCCACTGTGCTCCCTAATGTATTGTATACATAGCCGATTATAGGCTACATTTGTTAAGTGTTTAGGGCTGTTCATCATTGTCTTTGATTTGTTCAGCGTATGTCTGGTGGTAACTAGATGGCAACACGTAGTATTGTTACTTTTAACTTTTTATGATATTTTTTAACATCTTCAGCTAAGGTCATTATTGGAAATTTATCTCATTTCTATATTTACATTTAATTTGTTACTACTTTCAGAAATGTCCTTGGAAACATTACTAAGTTTGTCTTGTCTTGTTGTATACTACACAAACACCAACTAGTGGTTATCGCTGAATATGGGACGGCAAACAACATGCACAAAATGAACAGACAAATTGATATTCACTATCTCAAAAAAAAACTTAATTAGAGATCAGCCAGCCAGAGTTATGCAAATTATAGTTTTAGTTATAGTTTAGTAAGATGTTTAGTTGGATTTTATATTTAGTTTTCCTTGTTCTCTATTTATTTTGTTTCAATGCTTTTTAGCATTCGATCCCATTAGTTATCTAATTTCTAGCGTCTTATGTATCTGCTCTTTCTGCTTCACTTTTCGCTGTTTCTTTTGTATTTTGATTAACTGATCATGCAGTGGCCCATTAATTAATTAATGTCCAGCTCAGCTGTATGTATGGATAATATGACTACAAATTATAAAATCAGTATTATGATATTATAATAGTGCAGCTAAATGTATGATATACATTATGTGTGTAGTATTGTCGGCACAGGTGGGTATATTCCAAAACCCTAATTTCGTTACAACGTGACATTTTATGCTTTCTTGTATCCTTTTGCTCTAGTCTCTTGAACCTACATTTGGTTATTGAAAGACTAAAATTTCATTACAGTGTGACGGATAAATTGAACTGTTATGTTTGCCTGCTTTCATTGTTGATTATTATCTCAAATACTTGCCTTGAGATAATCCTTTTTGGCCCAAGTTAGTGTTAATTTAGTCATCTATCATTGCCAAAATGATCACTGAGAATTATGTTGTGATTTTAGAAAAATATGACTTTTCTGAAAAAATAAAAACGTTACGGCGTGACGCATCTAATTTTAAAGGACGATATTCAATTTTTGGCCAAGTATGATGGCTGTTTTGATGAATTGTATTGCTCAAATTGCTTTAAATACAATAATAAATACAGAAATAGTAATAACTTAATTTTACTATTTTTTTTCAAATTATTGTGTCATACCGTAACATTACGGCGTGACAATAATTTGGTCTATTTCACATCATAAACGTTGACAGCTCAGCTCTCTTTGTTGTGTCACTTTGTGGATGACTATAAACTACTATACATATTTTGTTAATTAATTCAAACTTTTCAAGTAACACAAAACATGTACAATGCATCATTCATAAACCGATAACCATTAAAACATTTTTACGTAAAAGTTAATCAATAAAGTGAATTCGTTGTTCTGATTCAGCTTTCAACTACTGTACAGTAGTCTAAATACAAGGGCATTTGAAGTATTCAAGTGTAAATTAAATAATACAGATTTGGTATTTTAATGAAATTATCTTGAAGAAATACACTTACATACAAATGTGTGTAACCAAAATAAAGATGACAATACCTAAAAATACATTTTAATTGATAACTTTTGTATAAAAGTCCATACAGTTTGGTCTTCTGCATGAATACATTTAACATTGCATGGATCAGGATTGACACTGGTATACATGACAATGTAGTATAGTGGATACACGGACTGAATCTATTACACATGATACAGACAATCTAGACCAGCTTTTACTATTATATCCTTTAGATACTTAGAGATAATTTAGCTTAATTTGATCCCTTAAATGTGGTTCACATTTTCTGACAGGAACTTTTTGATGCTTTTTTCGTAACGGCGTGCCAATAAAATGTATCGTCCAATAAAAAAATTGTTGGATGCAAAATGTTTTTCTCTTCAAAAGTTAAAATAGACCTGTGCTACCACTATGTTGGAAATTATTATGATAGCGTCATACCTCTTGATAGTTTGCATGGGCTAGGTTTTAAAAAAATACAGGTTTCCTCTCCTTTTCACAAGGTCACCTTGAGTGAATACAAATCATTAATGGTACGAGATAGGGCGGTAAAATTAATTGATTTTCAAAATTTAGACCTATCTTCAAATATAAAAAGTAAATATATTTCTTTGAAGATACCAATATTTTTTTACTCAAGTTTTGAAATATGCCCAGGTACGTGTAACCAGTATCCCATCCAGGGGGAGCCATTGACTCTTATCCACTTGCGCTACAGAAACCGGAGCTAAGCACCGGCACCTGATTCAACGCGTAACCAGAGACAATAAACGATCACCAAAATTATAATATAATTACTCTGACATAATTTTTGTCATGCATAATTTTGTAAGCTTCTATTTCGTTCTGTTTTTGGTTTGAAGAAGTGTTGTTTTGAATACAGATATAACCACAGGCTACCTATGTTTCCACTGTTGTATAATTGTATTAAACTCTACAAACGTATGTAGATATCGCTTCATCATATGTGCACAACAGTCGGGCGAGTGCATGTTTACGACCAGATATACCATACAGATCCAAACAGTGAATAAAAAATTAAATATTATGAAGTTACAGTGATTAATAAAAAATATGTTGTGTTTATAGAAAAGGCATCCTGGAGAAGGTGCACGATTTATAAATGGCAAGGTATCACTGAAACTTTTGACTTTTGTGTTCATATTACATTTATGTTTTTAATTATTTTTAGATCAACAACTGCACATCGCAGAGTGACTTGGACATTGTCGTCAAAACTGGTATTGGAGACTGGGCAGCGGACTCTGGTTGTTGTAAAATATATAGCATGACGATAGACGAGAAGGATTCTGTTGTGGAAAGCCTGCTTACGCAGCATATATATTACCGGTAAGATAACATTATGGTTTTTAATTTTTATCGATTGAAATATATATAATTTGATTTAAAAGTGCATATTTTTGTTGCCGCTATATTTATCATACAGCGGCGTAGTATTGTTAAATGCATAATATTCATATCCGAGCTCAATGATATCCATGCAACTATCAAATTTACAAACTCTACGTAGTATTCCCTTCTTGAATGACTTTCTTTATGTCAGTATTGGTTCAGAATAAATAAATATTTTTTTACATATACCAAGCATGCATTATATATAAAAAACATTACTTTTGCACACTAACAAGATAGCATTTAATCATGTGTTTTTAAAACAATGAAAACGGCTTCCCTCTTTGTGACGCTGACATCTTTGTCTGTAACTACAAACTGTATTAAATATTTTAGTATTTTTTTTAAAATATAGACATTACCCTTACATAATCCAAAATTAAATTTAAATTAAACGCTATGTTTGCGGAAAATCAGGTAAATTGTAACTTTGATTCAAAATATAAAAGTGAGAGTGCTGTTCAAAATATCACCTTAATGTGCATACATCTGCTTACAATAATTAGAAAAAATTGGAACAATATTAATTTTATAGTACACATTGTTATTGAAGTTAAAAATGTATGATCAAAACAGTATGATTATCGTTTTCAAAACTTAAAACCAGTGGTCAACATTATCGAATATAACTTTGAACCATACACTTTAACACGTGATTTTAGTTCATTTTCATGTAAATTTTACCTGGGGAATTAATTGAATCTGTGGTCATATTAATCAAGTCAAGTCAACTTCTCTCTGGCTGAGACCTGGATGCGGACGCCAGGAGAACCGTTCACTCTTGGGGTCAGTTGGAGAATCTAGCTCATGACCGTGGTGCCTGGACAACTCTTGTCAGCGGCCTATGCCCCAGAAGGGGTAGAAGGCTTATTAAGTAAGTAAGTCTCTATTGGGTATGAAGTACACGCCAGTGATTCGTTTAGGACCCCATTTAGTGGATAATTATACTGTTTGAAAAGCAGACATGTATGGGGGACCTATTGAATAACTGCCAAGAGAAAATCTCACATAGCATAGACTATTTTTAAATATTAGTAAAGGTAAGTATACTGGTCTTATCAATTGAAGATAATGAAACACATTTTACCCTTCCAAAAACATATTTGATACACAACTTAGGCCTACCACATTATGTTCATCTCTATCATTTCTTATTTCTGTGTGATCTATCATTAAAACAATCGATTCTAAATTATTAAGCTGGTTGATTATTTCAAAGACGGTGTTGAAAATGTTGATTCGTTGCCATGATCAATTGACAATAATGCCATACACTGTGCATGATACGGTGCTTGTTTTAACTTCCTGGGCAGTACAAGACCTGCAATGCATAGCATTCACCAAACTAAAAGTGAAAGAGCATAATTATGAATGAGTTATGAATGATGTACTGTATACTGATCAGAAACCATCCACATCGCTCAAATTAATTCCATTTCAAATTTTAATTCGGTGTGAGCACTTGTCAATTTGATTATTTTCGTCAATGCATGTAATATACATACATTGTACAGTCCTGTAGAAAAAAGATTTACTTCAGGATGTCCTCGATATAAGTATACAGTGTGCTTACAGGATGATGTTTGTGAATCTATAATTATGTTGTTTTATTAAAATCGCAGTATAAAAACTGAAACTTGGACATATACAATGTATACAGCTATAGACCTATGTGCTGATTCCATTTAAGTATCTTAGACCTACTAAAAAATATATAGGTCTACTAACAGAAGTATTTTATATCTATCTATCTATATGAAGGATACATTGATATTGACCCCACATGTACGGCCACGCGTTGGGCGGGTATGCAACTAGTCAAAATAAAGCTAACAAACACCTCTTCCAATATTACATTAAAATCACTATATTGACGATAGCCGACATAATAACTGAATTGTCATGGCATGTCACATATACACCTACACACAAATAAAACAATATCATATATCAATTGTGTATAAGAAGTATTTTTGCATACCTTTTCAAGATGCATGCATCTACATAATTTGCAGTGAGACACTTCATTGTAGTATAGACAAAATACTGATACACGGTCACCACAGTGTACATGTGTACAATTTTTAAAGACATTTTGAAGATATTTAAAACAGTTTTAAAGCATGTCGTTGATGAGTGTACTTTCAGATTTTATTTGATACTTAATTTTCCTAAATTCAGATGAAATTTTAGAAAATGGTTGTTACTTTAATATGTTCTTTTAGTGATTTGGGGGGAAGCAAATAGTGAATAAAAATTAAGACACAATAGGGGCAATGTGCACTTTATATACAAGGTAAATTAACCTTTTTTCCCTAAGAGTTGACTTTCTGCATTAGATTTTTATCCAAATTTTAGTATGATATATAATATCAAACAATATTATTATGATTGTACCACTCATATGTCAAATTGCATGACTTTCATATTTGTTGCCTAACTTTAAGATTGATTAATTAATAATATGTATTTAAATATATATAAATGATATATAATATTGAATTTTTAATATCCAGATCCAAAACAGAGGCCGACCAGTTCATCAGTGGTGTGGATGACGTTGGTTCCTTCTGGAAGATGATGACGCCGGAATGGCAGTCATTCCGGCCACTTCTTCTAGGAGGGAACAAGACACCACTGACCTCCACATCTGTTCGTCATCTATTCAGCATTGTCTGGTCGGAAGACAAAACCCTCAAGAATGAAGAAGAGGAGACAATATTTGTATGGGAGCAATTCCTTGCTCGGTGTGAAGGTATGATCAAAATTACATATTGATATGCTAGAGACTAGGCTATTTTACAATGTACATACGAAGCCCACGGAAGAAACCTAGATCTATTTTTGGTGGTGATTATATGCATATTAATATTTGGTACATGGATGCCATACGGCTGGTTAGGAAGCGTATTGATTTTGACGATGATACCTACCTTGCATATTAATATTTGTTCGTCAAAGCTAGAGTGTAGGCTAATTTACAATGTACAGGCGAGGCCCAAAATTAAGACAAGACATCATCATGCACTTTGCATGTTTCTTGTTGAATTGCTGCAACTGGCCCTCCACAATCACTCAACTTTGGCTCCATGGCAGTGGCCACATCCCGGACAAATATGTCGATTCGTGAGGGGACGTCCATCGGAGTAGGACGTGTAAATGGTGTTCCCGGGCAGGACTACCTGTCTCATATTTGTGTCTAGCCATCTGTTTGTAAAGAAGGGGCAGTAGGGGCAGTATCCCGGGTGATATTTTTTATATCTTGTTAACAAGAAATATCTGCGTTCACCCCGGCGTGTGTGTGTGAGTGCGTTTGTAAACACGTTCAAACGTGGACATTGACCTTATAGTGTACATTCGGACCGTGGACACCCCCTCAAACGAGGACGTCCTCGTTTGTCCTACCTATGCCATCATGATCTTAGATGCCTTTTAAACGCACGTAAACAAATTTCAAAATGAGGACCTATGTGGAGGTGTATCAGAGGTCCACGGTTGGTGGGCATTTTTTGCGTATCACATGTCCACGTTTAGCGGTAAAAATTCACACCCACCGGTCCACGGTTTGATGGTCTGACACGGAAACAAAACGAGGTCCACGATTGACGGTCTTTACAAGTATTTGTGTGTGTGTGTGTAATGCCTAGCTCGTGAACACGGTAACTCAATAACCGTTAGTCCGATTGAGTTAATATTCGGCATAGGGCTGCTCTTTGGGTAGCTTAGGAAGCCTATTGATTTTGACTATGATACTTCGCATATTAATTAGTGGGCGGGACTTATTGCGAAAATCTCGCGAATTGGCTCGTGAACACGGTATCTCAATAACTGTAAGTCGGCTTGACTATAGTTACAGGGCTGCTTTATAGGTCGCTTAGGAAGCTTGTTGATTTTGACAATGATACCTCGCATATTAATGAGTGGGCGGGGCTTTAATTGTAAAATATTGCGAAAATTGCAAGAAATGGCTCGTGAACACGGTATCTCAATAACCGTAAGTTGGTTTGAGTTGATATTTGGTACATGGATGCCATGTAGGTATGCAGCTGTTAGGAAGCCTATTGATTTCGACGAAGATACCTTGCATATTAATGAGTGGGCGGGGCTTATTGTGAAAATCTCATGAAATGGCTTGTGAACATGCTCGTGAACACGTTATCGCAATAACCGTAGGTTATATATTAAGTTGATATTTGGTACATGGATGGCCTGTGGGTAGGTTAGGAGGTATTTTGATGAAGATACCTCGCATATTAATGAGTGGGCGGGGCTTATTGCGAAAATTTCAAGAAATTGCTTGTGAACACGATATCTAAATAACTGTATGTCGGATTGAGTTGATATTTGGTATAGTGATACTATGCGGTTCGGTTGTGAAGCCCGTTGATTTGTAAGATGTTACCTCGCCTCGCATATTAATGAGTGGACAGGAATTATAGCGAAAATTTCTAAAAATGGCTTGTGAACATAATATCTCAATAACAGTAGGTCGGTTTGAGTGCAGGTCTGATCGGATGCACTGTGGGTCGGTTGGGAAGTCTATTGATACATCGCGTATTACTGAGTGGGCGTGACTTTATTTGTAAAATATTTGGTACCTTTATGTGACAATTGCCATTGGGTTGCTCGATGCGATCTTCATAGGCTAACCATATCGGGTATATTTTTGGATCTTGGTACTTCGCAGATGTTAATTTTGAGTTTACGCAGTATATATTTGGTGTAGCCTCCTAAAAAATATAATTCTAAACCAGGAAATGTAAAAAATGTCAATGTATATTTAATAAACCTGAAGGTTAGAAATGAGCCTTTATACTCGATCAACCGAGACCACTGAAGGTTGGGTCATACATAAGACTTTAAAATGGTACGTCTTGCCTTCACGCTTGATAGGAGATTAGATCATGACTGTCAACTATCTAGTGATCCTCGACTATGAAAAAAAACTCTTGAGTACAATACCGAAAGGCTACAAATGAGCCGGTCCGTTCTAAGCGTAATAAATCAATCGAATATGAGTGAATCCTGAGGACAGTGTATACACTGCAGTACCACTGGAAGATAGTCATCATTTCCTACAGACGATTACCAGCCACTTCAAAGCATATCGACGTTTTTAAGAGCCACTGGAATTAAAATAATCATCCCATTATTTGAACCTCTGACCTTGCGATCATCCGTCAATGTTACTGCTCAAGTTAGACCAATCTTACCGGTTCGGGCAGTGAATAGAGTGTTGGACTTGTGATCGCAAGGTCGGATGTTCGAACACAGGTGTCACAGGGTGACGAAGACTGGCTTTTTTTGTAGTGATAATAACATTTCCGTGGCTGTAACTGATGTATCAAAGGCTTTGGGTGGCTCGTTTGACCTCTGTGTTGGAAAGGGCCAGGAAACCCAACCATGCAATACCCAATGTGTATATCTAGTTTAAGAAAAAGTGGAATATAGTAATCATCGATTGTATTCCAGTGGCTCTAACTGATATGTAGCTTTGGGTGACTTGTATAATATCTGCGCTATAACCTCTGCATGAAAGTCAGGAAATATATCCATGCAATCACAAGTCCAACGGTCTTGACGACCTGGCACATTTCATGGAGATGACCCAACATTCTGCCATGACAGGATAATTTATTATACAATATCACATGTTACCAAATAGGTAGGTCAATGTCAACTGTAACCATTAAAGGGCACATACACCTTGTAAATAATGTTAGTTGATATCATAGATCAGAAAATCTTATATAAAATGCTTCAAACTAGAACCAAATAGGCTATTCCGTTCTCAATATATTAATGTTTGAAGTTTTCAGTTTTTGAACGTCACTTTTTTTACAAACGTCTTTATCAAGACTATTGTGACGTATGGTCCTTACAACTAAAATACAGATATAGCCTGATAAATGTCTTGTAAATACGTTTTCTCGAAAAGTAAAAGTCTGATAATGTTCAAACTTGGTATGGATGTTGACCCCAATATATATATACAACAATATTGTGTTATTTTTGATGGAGGTCAAAGGTCATTTGAGGTCAAAGACTGAACACGTGGTTTTAGTGTTTGACCTCAAATGACATTTGACCTGTAAGGACCATACGTCACAATAGTCTTCATAAAGACGTTTGTAAAAAGTGGCGTCTAAGATTGAAAACTTCAAACATAAATATATAGAGAACGGAATGGCCGATTTGTCTCTAGTTTGAAGCATTTTGTATATAATTTTCTGCTCTATAATATTCTCTCTCTCTCTACCTCATGTATCCCTAACAAGGGGTGAGGAAGAATACACTAACTAACAGCCGCGTCATTGGCC
>JAODAI010232286.1:0-10355 GCA_027575025.1 Scotoplanes globosa | reverse complement strand
AACCCCTGACATGAAACCCTCTAATTTAAACAAGAGTCTCTTATGAAACACTTTATCAAATGCTTTTTGAAAGTCGTGTAAAGAAACAATGAAATATATGAAATAGAGGGCGCTGTTCACATACATGTGCAACGGCACATGGCCATGGTCTATTTCCAGAATGTAACACTGGTCCCCTCTTAGACAATGGACCCTCTAAAACAGTATTAGCTGTGTCCGCTAATTGCACAGTGAGTACTGTTCCCATATGGATAAATTTCCCTATGACATACCACAGCATAGCACTGGTACCTTCTGAGATAGTGAACCCTGCAGCGTAGATAATTGTTTAGTTTAATAAAAAAATAGTTCGTCACCACTACGAGAGAAAAAGATTCCTAAAATGAAGAAGCCGGACTATCTTCAATTTCCCAATCGAATACATTTAAGACTGGTTTACGTGAGCCCACGAATGGGCCCAGAATAAGCAATTTTGATATTGACTATACTTCATTCCACTGGCTCATTAAGTCATCATGCATATTTATGGTAATCGATCCGAGGAAAAAACACATATATCATCAGCATATTTTTAAAGTTTTACCTCTTTATGATAATAACTTAGGCCCAATAGTACTTATAAAAAATGGCAGAAATGATATGCCCTATAACAATATGAGCCACCTAAAGCATTTGACATACTAGTTACCATCGAAACTCTAGTATATGATTGTAATCTCCATGACCCGATCCCAAGTCCAATGATATATCAATTTGGTAACCGAACAGTCAATCAATTGTATAACTCTGTCACCATACACAAATCTGAAGCCTATGAATAACTATTATAACATATGTGTAAAACCCTGATTAAATTTCGAAGGCTAAGTTACATCCGAAATATATTAATCACAATCCATACTATCAAACGTGTTTGATAAATTACAACATTTAAAAAAATTGAACCTTGAAAACAATGACTTTAGCAATACTTTTGTATCTTAGTTTTATAGTTGGTGGGGTCTTAGTTACACAGTGTACATGTATGCCTATATATAGTGAACCTTTGAGAATCTGAACCTATGACAAATTTGAACCTTCGAAAAAATTGAACCTTTGAAAAAATTGAACCTTTTTGAAAATTTGAACCTTTGAAGAATTGGAACATTGAAAAATTTGAACCTTTGAAAAATTTGAACCTTTGAACAATTTTAACTTTTGAAAAAATTGAACCTTTGACAAATTAAATTTGAACCTTTGACAAATTTGAACGTTTGAAAAATTGGAACCTTTGAAAAAATTGGAACCTTTGAAAAAAATTAACCTTTGACAAATTTGAACCTTTGAACAATTTGAACCTTTGAAAAATTTGAACCTTTGAAAAATTTGAACTTTTGAAAAAATACTTCCGGGTCTTACTTTTATAGTTGGTGGGGTCTTAGTTTTATAGTTTTTGCACAGTGTAGGGCTTTTATTTAACCAGCCGCTTTACATTGGTGAACTGATTCGTTCTTACCTTCTCGCAACCTGCGCTCTGCTGGTAAGGATCAAATAGTACAACCACTTTATAATATCACTTGCTATGGCACTTGCATTTGCAGCTGCTACACTTTGGAATCAATTACCAGATAGTGTCAAATCATGTGCATTGGTCAATTTTAAAAAGTATCTTAAGACTCACCTTTTCACACTGCATTATGATTAATACATTTTTAATTTTCATGAACATTGATTATGTACAAGTGTACATTAATTTAAAATATATATGTAGGCCTATATTAAAAATTAAAAAAATAAATAATACAAAAAACGTAGTGAAGCGCTTCGAGGTGTGACTTTTGGTCCTATGCAGGAAAAGCGCTATACAAATCATTATTATTATTATTATAAACAAAAATATCTGTATATTGATAAATTCCGTTTATCTATAAAAACAGCTTTTTACTTGAAAAACAGGGTTTATCTGATAAATACTTTTTTGACAGATAAACTGAGTTTTAGCACAAATTAGTGTCCCATTCACTCTATATAATAGTGCATAGGTGAGAGAACAAGTCCTCCATCCCACTACCTATTATTATTAAGCCACGTGCACGTTCATCGCTTTTCGAGCTTAGGACTTGTAACCACAAGTTCGGGAGTTTGAATAAGGAGTGAATGCGTATTTTCCAGTGATTCAAACTGGTATATCAAAGGACGTGGGTCACTCATATATAACCTCTATGTTGAAAATGGTCTGGAAACCGTGGCGGAGCTAATGGTAAATGGTGTGGTGTATTGTGTTAATACTAGAGATTTTCCGCATTACGTCATTTCATTGAATTCAACGGTATTCTCTATTACTCTCAAACCATGCATGGCTATGGGGTAACCAGTGTTGATTGGGTGTAAACAATCCACGTGACGTGCATGTGGTTGAAACAGAGGGCACTGACCTCCAGCGTACTAGATAACCTCTCATGATACGATCCGATATGCTGTGTTAATTACTTGGTATACATTTTAAACGTACAATACAGATATAGTGCACACAATTGTGGTATCTGGTAGCTTAGTTGGTGGTGTGATGGACTTGTGATGACAAGGTCGAGAGTTCGAATACGAAGTAATGATGATTCTAGTGTCTCTTGTAACTTCTGGGTTGAAAATTAGGGCAGGACACATTAATTTATTCATTCATCTGAAAAATAAAAAGCTTTCTAAAGTTGTATTATACACATTATACATGTACATTTATATTGGAAGTAAGGCATACATGGAGGGTGGCACCGAAAAATGGCGACGTCGTACGTGGAAGCTGGTAGAAGGGCTGGGGTAGGGGAAGGCCGCATTTGAGATGGAAGGCCTATGATGAGAAGTATGTTATGCGCGCTGGTCGGGATGGCGATTGTAGGAATAGGCCTATGTCTAGAGTGAGGTGGAGAGCTTTGGTCAATGATGTGGCTGTTTATTTGGCGTATTCTTCCCCAGATATCATATCATAAAAATATCATAAAAATAGATCCATAATGCACTCCTTTTTATATAAACAGTGTTTTACAGATAAACCTCTGTTTATCTGTTAAACACTGTTTATCTGTGCATTCATCCCCCACTCACCATGCACCCCACAGGTTGAGAATAGAAAAAGGGAACGCGAAAATCCGTAAACAGAGTTTATCTGTAAAACACTGTTTATCGAACACTGTTTATCTGTAAAACACTATTTATCTGTAAAACATAGTTATCAGATAAACTGATAAACACTGTTTATCAGAAAAACAATGTTTATCTTAAATAAACAGTGTTTTTCACTTTGAAAAACAGAGTTTATCGATAAACAGTATTTTTCACTTGATAGTTGATAAACTCTGTTTATGGGTGAAAAACACTGTTTATCTGGGGTAAACAGTGTTTATCTAACTATTGCACATTGGGCTTGTCATATACGTACGCACCAACGAAGGTGGTGCTCTAGATAGTGTATCAGACAGATCAATGGAATATACAGATCACTGAGTGGCATACATTGACTCCCCGTTTAAAAATCCTACACTCAATCACCCTGGTTATATTTAGCCAGGAAAATTATAAATATTAACATATTCCTGATTAAAAATTGACACTATTCTGGTTACTACTGTAACAGTATAATTTACCAGAAAAGTGTTGATTTTAACCAGGGATGTGTTTGCTTTTTCCGTCATCGGGAGATGCATGGATGATATTATGACCATTTTCCTGGTTAAATCTAAGCAGGGTATTCTTAGAGTGTATCACTTTCCTTTTTTTGAATTTATACTTTGAATAAATCTTGAGTGGGAGGAAATCGGTAATTAAGTTGGAAATGTATCGATTATTCGGCGCCGGGGCCGTCATTCTTTCGGTATATAATTGTTGGGGTCAGTAAGTAAGTCTTGGTCAAATATTGTTATTTGTTCTGCACCACGTGCCGTATAAAAATAACTATATATAACTTGGGGACAAATCAGTGAGTGTCGTGAAAAATGTGCAAATGCTTGAATCTCATGCGCCGAACACCAAACCAAAACATCTGTATACCATTTTAAAGTAGCTGGTATGTGACCCATCAGCGGCGTCAGGGTTTCCACAAGGGGAGACGTTACCCTACGGGGGGACGCTTGCTCTTTCCATTTTTCATAAATGACCTCCAGTATATTAAATCATATCCGAATTTTCCAACCGTGCATATATATGCATGGTTGGAGTTTTTTGCATTGTTACGAAAGGCAAATATTACAAATTTAATCACTATTTTAAATCCTTTCGGGGAATATATCCGCCTGTCGCGAAATAAATCCCACTTGCGGGGAGGTATAGCGCCCATCAGGAATATTATCAAATTCGTCTGGGAAATTCTTGAATTCATATCATAGCTTATTTTTCTCCTGTGTATTATAAAAATACATATTTAAAATTCCCCGACGGATTCAACATTTTTTCCCCAGCTCGAGGGGGTGGTGTTTTTTCAATGGGGGCCCGACCCACCGGTCACCCGCTGGCGAGGCTGTTGGTATTACAGTGCATGGATTGGAACCCATGCGGACATAGACATAGTATTTACTTATCTGGCGTAGCGGATGATCAGCCTATATTAATGAACGGTATATAATTTATTGAAATAAACGAAATTGGTTACTATACTGGAATGATGCACAGAAAACGAAATTTATTCAATGCAAATTAATTTACTCAACAAACTGGTTTCACAACTCATTTGTACCAATATTCTGAATAGGACAATTGGTTTGGTGAACACCAAATGAGTATTCATAGTATGGTAATATAAAAACTGTAATTGATCCAGTGACGTAGGCCCACTTGTGGATTCTTAGTAAGGGTACTCGCGGTAAAGAGTTACTTTCAGAGAAGACAACATTAAATTATATTATAATAATAATTGCGTTTTACGTCTCATTTGTAAAGTTATAGTTCAATGGTTATTATAGACCGTCCTCGGATTTTGGCCTAGCCGATGAATAGAGACCTACACTGCAAAAACTGTGGTGTTACCATCCTGGTGTCAAAGTTGGTATTGATTTAACACTAGTGGGCTGGGGTGAGCATATATAGACTCCAAAATGGTGTTACATTAACACCATGATTGGTGTTAAATTTATAATTATCTCTACGCTCGGTAATTTAACACCTGGTCCAATTGGTGTGGACAAATATACACTCCAGAGCGGTGTTAAATTTAACGCCATCGGTGTTAATTTCAACGCCGCGTTTTTTGCAGTGCACTGGATTTGCGGACTATATACGTCCTAACATCATACCCTAAACACCAAACGAGAAGACAACATGTATACTTGTTAAAGTCTTTGACATGAATGACGGCTGTCAGTTTGATTTTTTCTTTCAAGTTAGTAACTGATACTATTCATGGAGTGATAGAGTTTTCAAAACCGCCATTAGCTCCAGTGACGTACTTGTGGATTTCAAGTGATTGTACTGGTGATGAAGAGTTTACCTTCAGTGGAAAACACCGTGAATATGCATGCATGACATCATGTTTCATTAATAGTTGTATTTAACGGCTGATTCGTAAATGTGTGATTTAACGGAGCAGTCCACTATGGGGTCACCCGACTTGAATGCGGATGCTCTACCATTAGCATTGTGCCTCGAGCTTTGGAAATGGAAAGGGTGATAGAGCGCAATGCCAGAAAATGACTTTGTTTACCAATTGTAATCCACTTGGTTCATAGATCAACGAAAACAAAATTTGCCATGCATGCATGACTGTTCGTGACGTAGATAGCAATTTCCTCACATTTTGAAGTAACTTATAGTAATGTACATATTTTCCCCAAATATTTTGCAAGTTGAAGGTGTATGTGTGGTGGGTTAAAGGCGGATATTAAATTGGTGGATAGTATTTCCCGTGCTTCTTTGTAAACCCTACATCTCGAATGTGCAGGGGGAGACCTCGCCGTGCAATTAACCACCATCGACCACGCAACCCCCACACACCAACAACAAAGAGACAAAGCTAGAAACAGAAAAGGGGGATGAGGGACAAGGATGACCCAAACAGTGGCTAAACCCACCTCCCTCACACCCAGAGTCTCCCTCGAGTCCGAATCAGAGAAATATCATTATTCTGGGCGAGGCACCTTACAAATGGTATGAAGTCAGGTGGTTGAGCGATTATGGGATCAGTTGTGCTATTTATTGCGCGATAAAACAAGTTGTGGTATATAAATTTGGGGTAAGCGGGCGAGTCTATGACAAATTATGTCCTTTATTCAGTGCACCGTACCGTAGAAATGTTGATATGTACTAATAGTTGGAAAAATGAGATGGCGTGGCGAAAATTAAGTTATTCTGAGCAAAGCGCCGTAAAACTTTGGGTATATAGAACTTGGTTAAAAAAATCATAAATCCTCCCACACACCCCTCCTCCTTCCCCCATCTCACAATCCCTATGGACGCCATCATATATACAGACAATCATATCATGCGGTACCATTAATAGTATTTACCTTGTATGTCAACACCTTGCGCCCATGTAGACTGGACAGCACTGCTCGTAACATCCAAATGAAATAAATCCGATCGACCGATTATTAATTACCCCAGTTCACAAATGTGTGATATTTTTAGTCAAAGATTCATCATAATTAATATTTTGTTAGTTCAAGATTTACCTCTGAAATGTAATCCAACAACACATGGATATGACTTTGTAGACAGTTCACTTAATATATGAATATATTAGTTCAAGATTCATCACACATCACTATAGTCCATTAGTTAAAGATTCACGTCGCATTTATTTTATTAGGTGCAGATTCACGGTGAATCCTGACCTATGATTTAGGGGATATAGTCGGAAGCTTCGACACCTTCGACACCTGGATTGACACCTGGATAAAGTAAAGATCATAGCCTGGTATATGGCTTGTAAATACGTTTTCTCGAAAACTTAACTCGGACAACGTTCACACTTGGCATGCGGGTTGACACCAATGCATGCAAGGCTAAAACTATGTGTTCAGTATTTGACCTCAAATGACTTTTGACCACTACCAAAATTGACACAAGTCTTGTATGCATTGTGGTCAACCTTCGTACCAAGTTAGAACATTGTTTGACTTTAATTTTTTCAGAAAAAGGATTTACAATCCATTTACCAGGCTATAGTTATACTTTAGTTTTAAGGACCTGACGTCACTTTGTTGTTGATAAAGACGTTCTTTAACTAAATGGCGTTTTTAAATTGCTAACTTCAAACATAAATATATTGAGAACGGGATGGCCGATTCGGCTCTAATTTGAAACATTTTGTAGATAATTTTCTGCTTTATAATACCAACTAACATTATTTACAAACTTGTTGAACCCTTTTATAATAGTATAGTATTAACCTCCGGCCTGGACCGTCAATACCCTGCATGCATGGTTTATGTTGATTGTGATCATGGTTGTGTTTGACATAACCCACAAATGAAATAAATCTAATTGACGTTGGTGTAACCATGGGGGTGACACATACCCCCGTATGACGATTATTATATGTTTGCCTTACCAAAGCGTCATAATTTGTATTCACGATGACATGATTATTCAAAAAGTATGTTGAAATATGTATAGTTGCAGGCTTTCCCCAATTTTCACATGGAATTAACCTCAAGTCGTATAATTAAAAGTATGTCAATTATGTTTAGTAAACAGCCGTGTGAACCTTCAGGCATACATTTAACTCAAATGTAAATTTACCTATGATGAAATTCAAAGTGGTTGTAGTCCAGGTACACTACCGTAACTATTTAGTCAGTAAGCCATTTACCAGGCTATATATGTACTGTTAATAGGTGTAAGGACCCTACGTTGCTTTAGTCTTCATATAAAGACGGTCTTTAATTAAATGGCGTTTTGAAACTGAAAACTTCAACATCAATATATTGAGACACTTGATTCCCGCGTGCAACGATTGAGTCTAAATCTTGTAGCACGGCGTTGAACAGTTTAATGTTTGGGGTTCGAGCATCCGTATAATGATTCTAGACGGTGCTGCTATACTCCAGAATTGGTCTCACAAGCGATTTGTAGGAGATTTCCTTCAATTCAAGGTTTCCAATATTGATGTTACAACGAAGAAAATTAAAACTATTGTTCGCTTTGGTGGAGATATTATCATATTTTTTTATTCCATCTTAGGTCTTTGGCAATGGTAACACCCAGATAATTGGCCTGATCAACATGCTTTAGGGGTGTGTTATGTAGTGTGCATGGCAACTGGAAAGTTTTTCTTTTGTGAGTGATGGTACGGATTTCGCAACTTCCATCATCCAGGTTTTTTCACATTTTCCACAGTAATATCAATGTTTGCAAAATTTCTCTTCATGTTGTCCAGTATAAAAAATGAGCATTCTGAGATATTATCATTTTCTTTAGTAAAGACCTTACAAAATAAATTGTTAAGTGCATCTTCAGTATCCTTAATGTTTTCAATTTTGTTTTCTTCCTTGTCTTTCAACGACCCAACATAATCTATCATTTTCGGTTTTGAACGAACATAAGCATAAAAGGATTTTTTATAGACTTAATGTTCCTTGCAAGTTTATCTTCAAAGGAGACTTTTGCTTGTCTAATATTACATTTCATGTTCTTCTTCAAAATGCAGTAACTATTCCAATCGCTCATGTTCTCATCATAAACTGTTCACGTTTTTTCTTTCTTCTTACTATTTTTAAAATATGTTGGCCAGTTTGTACAACATATTGTACGTTTCTTGACAAGTTGAACATATTTTCTATTTGACTTTCAATAATTGTTTTAAACAAAGACCACATTTCCTCAATAGTTTATCCTTGAAATCTTCAAGCC
The DNA here is from genome assembly GCA_027575025.1 of Scotoplanes globosa. Taxonomy (NCBI): domain Eukaryota; kingdom Metazoa; phylum Echinodermata; class Holothuroidea; order Elasipodida; family Elpidiidae; genus Scotoplanes; species Scotoplanes globosa. The sequence goes on along the minus strand of JAODAI010232286.1, from coordinate 1,541 downwards.
ATGAAATGTCATTAAGATTTTTCTTCATTTCTACGTAATTAGATTTCTTATAATCCCGAAAGAAAATATCATTCCCTTTCTCGAGTTCACTTTCTTGGATTAGTTCCATCTAATTACATTATGGTCACTATCTCCAAATTATTGCCAACCTGTAGTTCTTCAATTCTTTCATCTTCTGGCACAAATATTAAGTATAATATTACATCAACTCTTATTGGTTATTGTACCTGTTGTGACAACAACTTATCATTGACAACTGCGATCAAAGAATTTGAGAGCATATGGGTTATTATACCCATATCAATGTGCGTTTCTCCACTAAATATACCTATAGATGAAACTAAGTGTCTGTGATAACAATGACATCTAACTCTTCGCAAATAGCGTGTGCTTTTAGCTCATCCAGTTCGTTACATAAACTTCTTGCATTCAAATAAAAAAAATAAAGACTAATAACACTTATCTAAGCTTCACTAGCTTGGTCGAAAGGGCATTGGTAGTATACGTGCTAAAGTGTTTTACTTAAAAGCGGCGTTATATAATACAGTAATATAAGCTAACGTTATTAATGTAGACGGTGACATGGATATTTATGATATAAAGAAGTTTTCTCAAAAGTTTAATTTATGATATCACGAGAGGTTTGCTCCTAACTGTTATTATGTAATATTCACTTTTTTGTATAGCGCTTTGGGCTGTGATCTTCTGGTCTTAAGCAGGAAAACCGCTATATAAATTTATTATTCTTATGACGATGCGACTATATTTTAGTTGATCTGGTAGTTTTTCAGTGAAGAATACATGCACTTAATGATTTATCTCTGTTATTCGTTATTATTTGGATGTTTTCGTCGGGGGGATATTTCGGTTGTGATGTTACTATATAGTAGGCCAATTGGATACGTTCAAATATTGCATGATTTGATATAGTTTATTTCAATTGTATGTAGAGTCACCACTTTGTATACTATTAAGATACGTTTTATCACGAGAATGTATTTCCGTATATTAACATATATAATCTGAGAGGAGGGTCTATATTATGAGAGGGGATGGGACACGCTATGAAGATTACCGTATATAGTGATTTATCTTTATCGGTTGTAGCGTTATTATAATATTAGTAGAATATCTTTATCTGGGGGGGGTCTTCGTTCTTCGTTTAGAAGATCTTCGTTTTTGTTTTGATATTTCAGGATCTTCGTGTTGAAAGTATTCGTTTTGCAAATGTTGGAATCATTTAGGAGATTTCGGTTGTAAAGTTATAGCATTGGGAGGCTATCTTCATTTCGAAGACCTTCATTTTAGAGATTTTTCTTTTGGGGATCGTTTTGGATATCTTCGTTTGGGAGATATCGGTGATCCTCGATTTGGAGATCTTCGCTTGGGAGATTTTTTGTATAAAAAGTCATATAACTCACATGTTTAAAGGGTTCATAAAGTTTGTTAATTAGTATTATAGAACAGAAAAGTATCTACCAAATGCTTCAAACTAGAGTCAAATCGGACATTCCGTTCTCAATATATTGATGTTTGAATTT
>JAODAI010232175.1:0-10355 GCA_027575025.1 Scotoplanes globosa | reverse complement strand
TGTTATTCTCCCTACAAATAAATATTATATAATCAGGGTTATGTTATTAAAATAATTAAACATATATGCCCAAAAGGCACCCTGGCTACATTGGAGCCCGATCTAAGGGACTTGAATAACATTATGTCTTTGTGAGGTCAGGATAGTGTGAGAACCACACATGCACACAACTAAAAATATTATTATTATTCACAGTGCATGTATATATACACCTCACGTGTTGTAGGTTATACTATATTTTGTCTGGAATGTAATTAAGTTTTTATTTTTAAACTGCTTGGAATATAGCACAGTGATATGTGTATCTTCTAGTCATTTGGTCTTTTTGATTGATGTAAGAAGCCTGGTCAATGCTGAATTGCTCAGATGAGAGATATTGTAAAGGTATAGATGTGTGTGTGCAGAACAAGTGTTTAGTTTGAAAGTTCAATTATTGGACACTCCTTATATTATTATATTATGTTTGAAGGGAGTCATGTGTGTGTGCATACCATTACTGTAGGCCTATCTACTAACTACTATTTATATACAATAGTTTAGCAGAATTATGTTATTGGAACTGTGGTTTTGAGGTCAGGAGTTAAGATACATATTTGTAATTTTGGCTTATATTAGGTACACAGTGAGGCAGGGAGTTAGGAATAACAGTAAATAGCAGAGTTGTTAGTGCACTACAAAAAAAAAATCAATTGGAGTTTAGAGAAATTTATAAATTTAATTGAGAGCAATCTGATATCACTATGGCAGCTAATGGAGAAGATACAATTAGGGCTAGGTCGGTAGTGATATGTGGCATAGGGAGTGGTGTTGATATGGGGAAGGTGAAGGAATTATTCAACACCATTGGGGAGATAATTTCTCTGAAGTTGGCAGGGGAGGGCCCGAAGTTATTATGTGAGTATTCAGATACAGCTGCAACACATGAGGCCGTACTGAAATTGACGGGGGATTCCATTGATGGGAAGGAATTAACCGTAACCTATGGGGAGGATGTAGAGGCAGATGAATTCTTTGAAACCAAAAAAATGTTAAAGGATACCACACCCAGCCTAGACGATATAATTGAAATGCTAAAGGTTCAGGGATATAGCGTTAGAAAGTCAGGGCAACCGGAAGATCGGTATCCCAGCCACCCCTCATCCACGTATGTCGCCCCACCGCGTATCACTTCTTTCTCTGGCGATAAACAATTTAAATCTGGAGAAACGTCATTTGAAGCCTGGGCGTATGAGGTGAATTGTCTACGCACGGGTGGATATAGTGAATCCACGTTAACGCCAATAGTGCGGAGGTCGTTGAGGGGAGACGCCGCTCAACTGACGATGCACCTTGGCGCAGAAACTAGACTAGATAGTATAATTCGGAAACTGGAGGGAAGATATGGGACAGTAGAATCGGGTGCAAGCCTACTACAACAATTCTACAACAGTAAACAAGGGGGGAGCGAAACGGTAGCAGAATTTGGTAGCCGGCTAGAAACCGCAATACACAGAGCCCATAAGAGAGGAGGTATAACAAAAGATGCTGTAGACGAGGCACTTCGGGTGGTGTTTTGGATGGGACTGCAAAACGAGAAGGTCAAAGTGGCCATAAGGCATCGCAAGGATTATGTGGCCCACTTTGATGAATTAGTTAGTTTGGCTAGGGTGGCGGAGCAAGAGTGCCACGAACAGAGCCGACATAACCTACCCCCCATAAAGGTGAAAGTACCAGTATTTCAGCAGACTGAATTGACAACCGACAATACCGAGGTCAAAAATCTAAAACAGAATGTTGCGGCATTAACAAAACGACTGGACGAATTGACGAAAGCTCTAAAGGCACCTACGCCTTCCCAAGCTCCAGCGCGACGAGAGCTCAAATGCTATAGGTGTCTTGGATTAGGGCACGTGGCGAGGGATTGTCGGGGGGAGATTGTCTGTTTTAGATGTGGGCAGAAGGGCCATATTGCCAGTAAATGCAACAATGTTCCATTAAACAGGGAAGGGCCCCTCACCAATGGAGGGCGGTAGGCGGCCCTGGAATGCCTGTACCCCCATTAAATTACAGTGAGGTCGATAGTAAGGATAATTATCTACATAAGCCTACAGGTAGGGATGGTAATGTTAATAGTGCCCCCCTGCGGCGCATTGTGGGAGAGGCCAATGAGGGACTTCTAATTATTAATGGGACACTTTGCCATGGGTTAATAGATACAGGAAGTCAGGTTAGTACAATAGCCCTACAATTCTATACCGACCATCTAGGTACCACCCCAATTCATACCATTGAGGAACTACAAGTAAAAGGTGCAAGTGGCAGTATTATTCCGGTGATGGGCTATGTGGAGGTTGAAGTTGCCATTCCAATTGACAGCCGGAATTCATCTTCGATATTAGCTTTAATTGTGCCTGACACTGCATACAATAAGAGGGTGCCTGTATTAATTGGGACCAATCTGTTGGTCAGGTACAGAAATCACTTACATGAACAATTTGGCGAGGGGTATCTAGATTGTGTTTCAAATTCTGCATGGGCGATTGCATTGCATAGTTTGGAGGGAAATTTAGGTCAGCATGGTCATGAGGTCACAATAGCAGATAGTGAGAAGTTATTTACTTTGGAAGCTGGGCAGACAGTTGTGTTGGAGGGGGATATTAAGGGTAATGTTAACCTAGATTGTGCAATTATAGAGGCATCAGACAATGCAGGATTAGCAAGTGGTATAGTTGTGGGACCAGCATTGGTGCATGTGGATGGGGGTAAAGTCCCGGTGCAACTCACTAATATTCGTAATTATCCAATTATTATTAAACCATACACAGTTTTGTGTGTATTACAAGATGTTACCTTCGTAACCACAAAGTCTAGAAAGGGTGGTGCAGTGTGTGGCGTAATAGATGCAAATATTGGGGAATCATTAGGTCAGGTTGGGTCTAGTAAGAGTAAGTGTGAAGGGGAGCTGAATAGTGGTAATACCATCTCGTTGGATGATTTCAACCTGCATGACCTACCGAAGGATAGAAGTAAACTCCAAGCAGTTCAGCACATACTAGAACAATACAATGATGTTTTTACGAAGTCGGACTTGGAATTAGGGTGTGCCAAGGATGTAAAACACCACATTAATCTCACAGACGCTATCCCTTTCAAGGAACGCCACCGGAGGATTCCCCCATCACAATATGACGAAGTGCGAGGACAGATCAAAGAAATGTTAGACGGAGGAATAATTCGGAGATCGTACAGTCCCTACGCTTCACCTGTCGTTCTTGTGCGGAAGAAGGATGGCAGCCTACGAATTTGCATCGATTACAGAAAATTAAATGCAAAAACCATCAAGGACTCGTATGCGTTGCCCCGAATTGAAGAAACTCTAGATGCCTTAACTGGAGCCAAGTGGTTTTCGTCACTAGACTTAAAAAGTGGATATTGGCAGATCGAGGTATCAGAGCATGACAAGCCAAAGACAGCGTTTACCAGCCCAGTCGGTTTCTACGAATTTAATCGTATGCCCTTTGGTTTGACAAATGCACCTGCAAGTTTTCAACGCCTAATGGAAACATGTATGGGGGACTTAAACTTGAGGAAGTGTCTTGTATACTTAGATGATATTATAGTCTATTCGGCCACATTCGAGGAACACATAGAGCGACTCCAAGCAGTCTTCCAACGACTTCGGGAGTACAACTTGAAATTAAAGCCATCGAAGTGCCAGTTATTCCAGACACAAGTCAAGTACCTAGGTCATGTGATCAGCGAGAAAGGTGTGGAGACGGATCCTAACAAGCTTGAGGCGCTCAAAAAGTGGCCAACACCAAGAAATCCATCTGAAGTGCGATCGTTTCTCGGTTTTTCAGGCTACTATCGTCGATTCGTTCAGAATTACTCCAAGATAGCAGCTCCACTGCATGCTCTGACCGGAGGACCAGCTGGTGCGAAAAGGAAGAAAGGGAAGATGAAACGAAAGATGGAATCTGGTACACCAAAATGGGATTGGACCCAAGAATGCCAAGATTCATTTGAAGACCTAGTGAAGAAATTAACGTCTCCACCTATATTGGCTTACGCAGATTTCAGCAAACCCTTCCTGCTGAACACCGATGCATCCGGAGAGGGACTTGGGGCTGCACTCTACCAAGTAGAAGATGGACGTGAGAGGGTGATTGCTTATGCAAGTAGAGGTCTCCGTGGTGGCGAGAGGAACTACCCGGCCCATAAACTTGAGTTCCTCGCGTTAAAATGGGCCATAACGGACAAGTTCCATGAGTACCTCTATGGCAATACATTCACTGTGCGCACAGACAACAATCCTCTCACATACGTCACAACTACCGCCAAGCTTGACGCTACTGGACATAGATGGCTGGCGGCCCTAGCAGTCTATGATTACAAGTTGGTGTACAGACCCGGCAAACGGAATGGTGATGCTGACGGTCTATCTCGGATACCACGTGGAGGAGATATAGCAGCTACCATTGATGCTGATGTCGTCACTGCTATTTGTGACTCTCACCTGTGCCAGTTCCCTCTATACTCCATTGACACGTCTTGTCCGGTTACTGAAGTTATTATTGGAGGCCAACATGCGGCAACTGCTATACCAGATGTACCAGGTACAGAGGGGTCATCAACGATGGAGATCACCACTACCGAGTGGGAGACAAAACAGAGAAGAGACAAGACGATATGCCGAGTCAGAGACATCATAGATAGAAAGATATATTTGACCAGACAGGAGTTACTGGAAGAGAATGACGAAACGAGACGACTGTTGTTGGAAATGAAACGCTTACATATCAGAAAAGGGGTGTTGTATCGGCATAGACGAGGGGACCAGAACGAGGTAACATGGCAGTTGGTTCTTCCAGCGGAGTACAGGAGCCAAGCTCTACGTGGACTTCACGATGATGTTGGTCATTTTGGGAGAGAAAGAACATTGCAATTGCTACGAGATCGATACTATTGGCCTCAGATGCAACAGTCTGTGGAGTCCCATATCAAGTCGTGTGACCGGTGTATCAAACGAAAGGCTGAGCCAAGTGCCGCGACCCGTGCACCCCTGCAACATCTAACATCAACTGGACCAATGGACCTCGTCTGCATAGATTTCCTGTCGCTAGAGGCATCCAAGGGTGGCTATGAGGATGTCTTGGTCATCACTGACCATTTTACAAGATACGCCCAGGCGTTTCCAACAAGGAATCAGACAGCAATTACGACAGCTAAAGTTCTGTTTGAACAGTATATCGTCCACTACGGGTTTCCAGTCCGAATTCATTCTGATCAAGGTCGTAATTTTGAATCAGAATTAATTAAACAGCTTTGCAGAATGGCCGATATAACAAAGTCACACACAACTCCGTACCACCCGATGGGGAACGGACAGTGTGAACGGTTTAATCGTACATTGCTGAATATGTTGGGTACTCTACCAATTGAGAAGAAGAAGGATTGGAAAACATACCTCGCTCCACTAGTACACGCTTACAACGCTACCAAAAATGACTCGACTGGGTTTGCGCCATACTATCTTCTGTTCGGGCGTCATCCACGTCTGCCCGTGGATGTGTACCTAGGCGTGCCACAAGCTGAGAACGATCGGTCTCATCATCAGTATGCGAACAAGTTACGGGATAGGTTGGTCTACGCATATAATGTCGCCTCCAAGAATTCAGGGAAATCAGCAGTAGTAAACGAACAGGCATACAACAAGAGGTCGTTGCATCACATATTGGAGCAGGGGGACAAAGTTTTGGTTAGAAACGTGCGACTGAGGGGGAAACATAAAATTGCAGATCGATGGGAAGAGCAACTGTACATCATAGTAAGGAAGTTGGACGATTTACCCGTGTATGTGATCTGTTCCGATGATGACAGAAAGATGAAGCGTACTCTTCACAGGAATTTGTTACTACCGTGTCACCACTTACCAAGACATGAACCCAATGTTAAGGATAAGAGCACAAAAGATTGTACTCGACCAGTTGCCCCGCCCAGACAGCGACTTACGTCAATACCAAGAAAACAAGATGAAAGGAGGACACAATCAGCAATCAGATCAGGTGATGGCAATCCAGGTGTCGAAACAGCTGTACGGACTGGGAATAGACGGACTGATAATGAGGAGGATGACTACGATGACGTGTACCATGATGGATGGATCGTTCGGAATGGTACAGAACACCCAAAAGACAACGTTGTACTACCCACCCTGAGAAACCTAGATATTCCCCCAAGTAACGGAAGAGAAGTGGTCCAGAACGATATTATCAATGATGACGCTAATGATGCCGCCAATGATGACGCTAATGATGACGCTAATGATGAAGCCGATGATGACGCCAATGATATTACCAATGACGATGCTACTGATATTGTTAGCAATGTTGATGTTTCGGAGACTGAATCCACGGATACAGAAGAAACGCATATGAGATCTCCAGTACCCGCACCAAGACGTTCAAGCAGAAGGAGGCAGGAACCAGACTGGTACGGTGTTGGCTTAAGGTCTCATATAGTGGATACGGGGTCCCTAGCTAATGATATAACTTGCAAAATTAAGCTACTTACACAATTAAATTTGTCTTCCCATTCTCATGAGGAAGTGATCGCATATTGTAGTGCACTAATAAATCTTATCACTGACGTACAGTAGAAGTTATGGTATGTGGACATACTGTAAGCAGGTCAATCTCAATTCTTGATTTGGTCTGAAGAGATTTGCCTTGAATGCTATATATTTTGTTTGGGGTAACTTTAAAAGCAAATTGGTTAATAGACTACTCTTCGGTAGTTGACATATAGTAGACCTTAATTTGGTGTACGGTTCCGGGGTTAATGAGAGTTATGTGACTTTATGATCTAAAACCAGTTTTAATTAACTATTTTGGAAGTAATTAGAGTTTGTGATATATTAACGGAGTAAATACTGTAGTATGTGACACTCCATAATTATGTTCTCACCTTACTAATACTGACTGTTAAGAATTGGTGTAGTGCTGTTGTATGGCTTGGCATATAATAATATTTAGTCGTTCTTCAGGAATCGACCAGGAAATTTATTGTTTTTGTTAAGTTATGGATAGTACAATGCTGCTCTGCAGGTGTTGGTGTTTGTAATCTTATTTGCACATAGTACGGTACTGTATTTAAAGTATACAGTTACATAATTAATGTAAGTTTATTTTAATGTAACAATTACGTTACATGTGTTTATGTTTAAATATCTATATCGAGGACGTTGATGGGATATGTAGGAGAATGTTTATGAGATGCCTGAAGTTGCTGATATGAATATTGTGTACTTTTACTTGTACAGTACCAGGATTATGAGTACTGCGCCATCCCTCATAGGATCTAGGCTCTTGTTGATTATAATCACACAGTACACCATGCATGATCACTGGTCTGTCTGTCCCTCATAGGATAGTAAAAATGTGTACCAATTACTACAGTGGTGTTTGCATAAATGAAGAATATTTCACATGTGGTGGATTGTTTTTTTGTTTTTTTGAGGGGTGAAGATGGCTATTTTGTATGTCAATGCATAATTGCCATTTCAGCATGTATTGTGGAGGAGTAGTGTGGAGTTGAGGGTGTGTGTGTCACAATGCTGTGATGTTACAGTATTGTGTGGGGAGTTCAATTTGACTGCGGGTAATTAATACTTGGGAGCAGATTAAATTGTGTGGAGGAGTTCAATTTGAATGCGGGTATTTGTTACTTGGGAGCAGGTCAGATTATTTAAGTTTTTGTAGGGAGGTATGAGTTTATATTCGCTTAGAAACGTGAGTACATCTTGAGCCAATGGGAGAATTGTTGCTAGGGATGTTAGCCACTCTTCGGGAGTTGGCCCAGTATTTTATGTTAGCCACTCTTCAGGAGTTGGCCCAGTATTTTATGTTCGCCACTCTTCAGGAGTCGGCCCAGTATTTTATGTTCGCCACTCTTCAGGAGTCGGCCCAGTATTTTAAGGCAGTCACTTTTCAGAAGTCGGCTCAGTATTTATCATTAAGTAAGTAGTCGCTCTTCAGGAGTTGACCCTGTATTTTTAAGTTAACTGTACTGTATTTAAATGTTCCAGTGGCTCTACATTGGTTTGCCAATGGTTTTGGTAGCTCATATAACCTCGGTGTTGAAAGGGTCAAATAAATCTTATAACTGTCTGGCATACCAAAAGGGTTTGGGTGGTTCATATAACATTGGTGTTGAAAGATCCAAGAAATATAATCAATCAATAAGGGAACTATCTAATAAATCGATTATTTTGTCTAGAGACAGAATGTATACTGTCTAAGCTAATATTGGAAGGCTGAGAGTTGTTGTCAAGTTGTCAAGTTTTGTTGCAGACTTGATTTACTGATGTATCACTTCAACAAGAGTTCCAATCTTTTGTTTGTTTCAATAAAAGTTGTGGTTGGAGGAGGTCAGCTGCTGCTCTGCTGTAGTATTATAGACCTACATGTATAGCAAGCTACTCTTTTTATTTATTTTCCTTATTATTCTTGTAACTCTTCTTCTATGGTGACAATCTTACCATTTGTGTCACTAGATCTTTATTTTTATTATTTAATACTTTCTTATACTTAGTCTTTATTTTACTGTACATTGGGATTATATACTCTCTTAATTTTTAATCTAAACTTACAAATGTACCGTTGTCAACTGTATATTGTTCTGGTCACTGTTGGTAATTTAGAATAATATTGGTTGTTAGCCAGAATCTTGATAGAGACAGTGATGGATGCATATTTGACCTGGGGATTGTAATCTTGTATTTTGAACAGCACTGATAGTAGAGCTCAACATTGTTGATGTGTATTCACATTGATATGATATTATTCTTGCAATAGTGATTGCATATAGTTATTGTATTTTTATGTCGGGACGACATTTTAGAGGGAAAGCGAAAGTGTAGCAGGGGTGCTAATTTGACGAATGTTTTAATTATCAATTTATTAGTTATAAAGTTACATTGTGTACTACTGTATGTTGGTCTTCCCATGTATATGTACATCTAGGCTGTATTTCGTTCTCCTAGGTCAAGTATATTAAAACACTTTCTACTACTGCTATCAAGATTATAATTTGGGAATAATACTCTTAATATTTGTAGGAGGGCTTGTGCAGTGAGATATAGCATCTGCATTGTATCAGAATAAATGTGACTTGATGCCACTTGGGGTAGATTAGTACAATTGGGGCTTGGTACAAATATAATCAATTGTATGGTTCAATGACTGTTGATTCTATTATTTATATTGTTTTTAATGGGCAGTTTGTCTATAATAAGTATAGCATAACTGACAGTGGTATTCTATGTAATTCCATATATTTGTGATTTATGTTACATTTAGCTTACTTTCACTCTCCCAAGTGCAAAATACGGGTTTGACCAGTAAATATGAGGGAGCTATTTAAAAATGGTAGTTATTTTGCTAGGACTAATGAATTTATTTAAAACTGATCACTAAATCGATTGATTGGAAGTCCAACTATAATTTCCAGGGTATTTGGATGGGTCAAAGGTCTGGACTTTTAGCCAATCGAGATCAGCCTAATTGTACATCTATTCCATATTCATATCCAGGATATATGGAATGCAGTCCTGGTATTTTCACTGTAGTATTATGGGATATATTATGGGATGGCTAGCCAGCGCCCCAAAATATTGAGGATATACCAGGGAGGAAAACTTGCTGGGCAGAAGTTAAATATATTTTAGAGTGGGAGGTTAGACACCATTGGGATAGGATGGATTATTAGTAGAGAGGAGATTATATAGGATTGGGGTAGGAGGGAAGAGTAGTATTATAATTAGTTGTAGTATAGCACTTCTCAATAGGAGTTACACAACTAAGAATTATATGGAATTAGAAGACGGTATTTGTAGGAAGTTTTAGATGTTGAGATAACAGCTACATATCTAGAGAGTAACTATATTTAATGAAGTGAATTATCATCAAAGTTGCACCTTGGAGAACATTAATTGTCATTGAACTTTATATTATGTGATTCCGTTTGTATTTATGTGATTCCGTTTGTATGGGCTTTTCCATTATTACATACGCCCATCGTTAAAGATTGAAGTGACTTAACATTCCTTGTCCTATGGAAGGACATTATTATTATTATCCGGGAACATTCATCTTCCGTGCCACAATAACTCTCTGAAGTCTCGGCCTGTTCGTGTGTTCGTGTTCTTGCTTCCGTGTTCGAGTTTCCCGCCAACTGGACTGGACTGGATTCCCGTCAATCAAGGTTGTGCACATTTTTTATACTAACCCCTGTAATCATTTAAGTAACTAACTATACCATTGCAATAACTACTAATTAATTCACAGTGTCAACATAATACAGTACAGTGTTATTGT
>JAODAI010232174.1:0-16116 GCA_027575025.1 Scotoplanes globosa | reverse complement strand
TGTCGAGGTAGGTATGAGTGATCCTACCCCGGGACCGCCATTTATACGTCCCCATCCGATGGACGAGAGTGCACATCTGTCTTTGGCCACTTTCCCAAAGGCTGACGGAGAGGTGAGGAATTGTAGATCACAATTGAAGTAACAATCATAATTCAGTGAGGGGTAACATTGAGGTGGATGAGATTTCGGATTTAGAAGTGGATTGGGCTCTGAGAAGGATAAAGAGGGATAATGCTGTAGTTATAGACGAAGCGAGGATGGAAATGTTTTTATTACTGGGGAGGTGGGAGTGAACTGACATTGCTCAACGTGTGTTTGGGGAGAGAAATATTCCAAGGAACTGGCAGATTGGCCGGATTGTGCCTATTTGGAACTTCATAAAGGGGATGTTCATGACCCAGGAAATACCGGGGTATCACACTGTTGGGACATGTTTTTGATTTCTTGTTTAACGAGAAATATAATGTGCTCACCCCGGCGAGGGTGTATACGACGCCTGGTTCATTAACACGTTGATATTTGATATAGGGATGCCTTGCATGTCGGCTATGAAGCTTATTAATTTTGACAATGATTCCTCGCATATTAATGAGTGGGCGGGACTTATTGCGAAAATCTCACGAAATGACTCATTAACACGATATATCAATAACTGTAAGTCGGATTAAGTTGATATCTGATACAGGGATGCATTGCATGTAGGTTAGGAAGCCTATTGGTTTTAACAATGATACATCGCATATGAATGAGTGGGCGGGACTTATTGCGAAAATCTCAAGAATTGGATCGTGACAACGATAGCTTAATAAAATAACCGTAGGTTGGATTGAGTTGATATTTGTGACAGGGATGCCCTGTGTGTCGATTATGAAACCTATTGATTTAACGATGATATCTTGCATACTAATGTGGGCGGGACTTTATTCGTGAAATATTGATAGGCTAGAAGCCAAGCTAATTTACAAAGTACATGCAGGCGAAGCCCTCATATTTTCTAGATTTGACCAAAATGATATTCCATAGCCTAAGGGAAGAAGCTTATCTATTTTCGGTGGAGATCCCATGTATATTATTAATTAGTGGGCTGTGCTAATTTCGAAAATATTGGCTTGTGAATACGATATATCATTATTGAGTTGGTATTTGGTACAGGGCTGCTTTACAGGCGCGCTTGTGAAGTATATTGATTTTCATGATGATACCTCCTCTGATGGTCGTATATTAGTGAGTGACCGGGCTACCGGGGCTTTATTCATAAAATACCGATAGGCTAGAATATTTTACAATTAAGACAAGAAATCAGAATTATGTCTAGAGTTGGAACATCAATGGTTTCCGAGGGGAAGGGGAACAAGTAACTGAATGTTCTCACAAGTTTTGGTAGCTGGTGGAACAGAAACTGCATAGTATTGGGTTTTGTGGATTTGAAGAAGGTATACGGTTCCTATGGAATTAGTTATATCTACGTTGTCGTGTCCCTGAAGCAGAATTCAGGATCGTGTGATGCCTTTTGAAGGTACGAGGGGTAGGGTTGTGTTGGGTCGGGGGTGTCAGAGAGTTTTAGGTTAATAATGGGATCAGACAGGGTAGTGTCCTAAGTCCATTTATTTTCATATTGGGCTCAGTCATGGAAGTGTTCTAAGTCCATTTCTTTTCATTGTGGTAATGGGAGTGATTATCAAGAAAGTCAGTAAGAATAATTTACTGAAGAAGATGTTATATCATGACGACCCAGCAGTATTTATGGATAGTATAAGCAGGAGTTACTAGAGGTTCTGGTAGAATGGAAGGATTTATTTGAGAGACATAGGTTACGTATGAACCTGGATAAGACGGAGGTTTTCACAATGGGGATGGGCGGTCAATTGGGGGAGATGCGTAAAATGATCCAGTCGGGGCTCTGGCCTGGATAAATGTAGAATAGGTTATGTCAGATAGACATATTTCAAACAAATAAAAAGGGAAAGTATTGGATACATGTGTTATTCCAACATGTATGTATGGGCTTCAGACAGTGGCTCTGCCTGGTGCTCAGCAACCATACACATGACATATTATGCCTACTATTATGATATATTCTATATTACATGATGAATATACTTATCACTGTCAACGATGTTATTCTAGACAATATGGACTGAATACAGTATATATGATAGAAAATCATATGCAACTTGACTTTAGCCTCGTATTATGTGGATTACACATTTTCCGCAGCGGCTATTTTGGAAAATGGCGGAAATTACTGACAAAACTAATAAATATTAGTCAGATGTACTGAAATATGCTTGTTCTAATTGCTGTGGAATCCAATACTAGTATATCAACATTGAAATGTCATCCATAGCTCTCTTAATTGGTTCCAATATATTGGAAAAACGATGAAGAAGGCGGCCATTTTGAAAAATGGTTGCTATGTGGCTCAAAGGCAAAATCAGAGATGGCGTACATTCTATATTTTCTTATATTATTATGTAGTACATGTTTTTTTATTAACAGCGTTTGTCTGAGGAGCGTTTTTCCTTTATAATTATGGGTCATAGCTATATAATAAACCTATATACTTTACCATTTGGCATGAGCAAAATTTACCATATTTTATTGAAACGACAGCGCCCGACGGGGAGGACGATATTCCCAGACGGGAGCTCTTTCTATTTTTAAGTTCATATCATAAATTGCCAATATTCAAATTATACAAAAAAATCAAATATAAGCACTATTTGAGATCCCGTCTGGGAAACTGTCCCTCTGGGAAGCAAGTCCACAATAGGGGAGGTCGATCCCCATCATGGATTATTATTCAATTTGTTGTGGAAATCCATGCATTTATATCATATTTTCCGCACTGTATTATGAAAAATGCATACTTAAAATTCCAAGACGGATTCAGCATTTCTTCCCCGATGGGGGATAGTGATCACCCGAACAGCTAGCGCCACCGCTGTTTCAGTATATCCTAGCCTAGGTGCATTGGCATGGTCAGATTTTGCTTGGTGATGGAGGGCCATTGGTATTGTAAAGTTGGAATGGGGTTGGTATACAAAATCAACCTAAGGGCAATATTGGAATCCAAACCAAGGAACAGAGAATAAGCCGTTTACTGCACGTTAGTTGCTTGCCTTTATTATTAGTTAATAAACCTTTCACATACAAGACGCAAATTGCTTGCCTTGTTAGTTAATAAGCCGGTTACACCACTCGGGTTGCTTGCCTTCAACTTGTTAGTTTATTTGGCCAAATTATCACTGAAAGAGAACGAGCAGACCAGAGTTATAATATTATAACATGCATAAACTGCTATTCCTACTATTTATAAGGCAGAACCACAAAATAGATTGACCAATCCACAATATTCCCAAAACCAAATCGATTAGAAAACAGGATTAGGGTCAGGAGTTTGTGTCCTCTTATATAGGGAATCGTTTATCTGCCTTTCCGAGTCATAATCCGAATTCGAATTTAGAAAAATAGAACAGAAAGTTTTCAACAATTGTGGTCGTGGCCGATTTATATTCGTGTGATTAGTCAACGAATCGAACCGTCCTTATCTATAGCAGGAATGCATGTCACCCACTTACTTCACAGCGTCTTTGTTGAAACACAATGTCACCAGGGAACGTGGTGATGTTGTATATGGTAGCACACCACCATTAACTACATATCTATGGGGAAAAGTCTTGATACCCCTCGGGACAAGTCCCATAGAAAAAGGATTTTATATTAGATGGGCCTATCAGGTGTATAAGTGTGGGAGAGATTTTTCGCCCCTCTTTTCGGAGGGTAGATGGAGGACTACGTGGAGGCGTTATTTCACATCGATTTGGTAGTAATCATATTGACCGAAGATCAATTATAATTCCGTTGTGTGTGTTTGGGGATGTGTCAAAGACATATTGGATTGGTGTGGTCATGGTTATTGAAACATTCATAATTCATGGGTAAAATTAACATACAATATTCCATAGCTTATTATACCTTGTTTATGCAAACCTACAATATATAATAGGCATATTGTATACACTTAAGTAATAATATGCGGGTATCTCAATGGTAATATGAATTTGATGATTTTTATAATTAAAATGTGTTCCTTTAGAACTATTGACTAATATTTATTGGTTACATATATATAGAACAGTTCATGGATCGACATGTTATATATTATACAATACCACTGAGTCACATAACAGTGTGTATAAATACGCTATCGGTGTAGCCATAATCATACGTGATCACAATATAGGTGTGGGCTACTGGTGTGTTTCATTTTATTTTAATTCAAGATGAGTAGGCCTACATGCCAGTATAATAACGTTACATTTTTTCATAAGAAACTCTTCTATAAGAAACTACTACTAGCTAGGACCCCAAAACTGTAAGAAACTTTTAGTACTACATTGAAAATTATTAAGAATCTCCCCCCAAATAGTTGCTCGAGATATAATAATTGGCTTCATTGGTTGTGTATAATTTATACAATATACTCAGTATTTTGTTATATCTAGTCTTAAAATCACAATTTAACCTATTTTCATCAATATTTTAACACCTAAATGTCATGCATATAACATTGCTATTTATACGATGTTCTTCGCTAACTAAAATTAAGAAACTGCCAAGAAAATTTTAGTACTAAAATCGACCGAAATATAAGAAACTTTTAGTACTAGGGCCCGACCCTATTACTTATAAAAAAGTGTATTTTAGTATATAGTTTTACGGAAACTATATTAGGTTCAGGACTGTAGGATGTTCGTTGGGTCAATTTAAATACAGTATATAATATTTTTTGTTTGTCCAGGTATTTGTCATAAAGTGATTGTAGTTGCTATAAATATATAATATTCCAGAGAGTAACGTACTTTTATTTATATTTTATTGAATGCCACCATATGTGTGTGTATATAATATTTCAAAGATGTTACATACATGGAAATAGTTCACAGACCAGTATCATAATTAAACGTTTTGATATTAGCATATTTTCATTGTAATGTAAATGTTAGGATGGTGTAGGTTGTATCTTTATATGGTGTCTATCATATGATACAATGTATAATATCAATGGTGAAGTGTATTGTTTCATGTATCATATGTGAATAAACTTGAACTTGATTACGAATTGACATTTCGTAAATTATTAATAAATGGATTCATGCAAAGTTGCGCACATAGTAGTCGTAGCTTCATTCCAACTGTATATCTCTCTCTCTACCTCTTGACCCCCTATAACGACGGATGAGGAAGAAAATACTAACTGACAGCCACGTCATTGGTCACAACTCCCCATCTCCCTCTATCCGTAACCACGACCCTCCAATCTCCATCACCTCCATGCAACCCTCCTAGAATTCCCCTCAACACAGTCCTTCCATCTCAAACGAGGTCTCCCTCTACACCGTCTACCAAGCTCCACATGTGACATCGTAATTTTCGAGAGTCGTCCTTCGTCCATCTGTCCATACGTTATACATGTCCATCCCATCTCATGCGCCTACTTGTCACCCTACCTGTAAGACTCGCGTTCATCCCAATGTCTTCCCGAATAACACTCTCCCATCCACTCGCCTAACCCCCGCAATCTTCCTCATCCAATTCTATTCGCATCTTGTTGTCGCTGTTGTTGATCCCCTGGCAGAAGCCCGTGTGTGAAGCCCGTAATCACATGCTGCACGAGATAACACATGTACCCAATGCTTGCCCTTTATTATTTCTTAGAAATATGTCTATCTGACATAACCCCCTCTACCTTTCTCTAGGCCAGAGCCCCTGCCTGTATCCTTATATATATACGCACCTTCCCATCGCGAGCGCCCAATTTCTCATGGGTAGTTATAGCAACATTATAAGCATAGGTCCCACATCCCCAGAAATTATCCCCGTGCCTAGATACGCAAAGCTATTCTTCTGCTTAATTATACAGGCGCGAATCCAGAAATTTTCGCAGGGTTCCATGGTATTGACTGATTTGTTTATTCCACTGATCTGTGTAATACACTATCTAAGCGGGGCGCTACAGTGGTTGGCGCAGAGCGTATACAAGAACATTTTGAAAACGTAAGTGTCCTTAGATGCAATCCGGTGCAACCTTTTCTACAATTTAAACTTTGTATCACAAATTTACCTTTTTTATTTTTATTATCTTTCAAAAATAAAAAAGCGAAACATGAGGTATAATGGATCTCTCAAATAATGTGAAATAAATACACTGTAAAAAGGCTTAAATTGCTTAACTATTTGACTGATTTTACTTTTTAGAATAACAATCCAATCAGTGGTATTCTTGCAATTGTTTAGTGAATGGCTACTGTGGGAAACTAATGGTATTTGTGTATGATCGTTGGTATCCACACATGTAAACTCCGGATTAGACCTACGTTTTCAAAAAGAGGGGATCTAATTGAACACACTTTAATTGTAAAGCTCGATTTTGGTGGAGGGTCCTCCCTGATTTTTTTCAAAAGTAAGGAGCTGAAATATGTTTTCCTGGCATTTATGAACCAAATACTGGCCTAATATAATAGTATAAAAATATCGGCCCGGAAGGCGTATACAAATTACCATGAATAAGGGGGGTCCGGACCGCCCTGGATCCGCGCCTGAGTAGACCAATTGATAAGTTTACATGTGATCGCCAGCATGCATCTATGATCAATGGGGTGTCCGACGAACGTGAAATATTTTCCACAATCATCCACACATGTAAATTGGCTAGATGTGCAAAAAGATTAACACCAATTGAGTGTATATACAGGAACTGCGAGTGTGACGAAAGGTCTTCCCGGAGATTTTTTTCAAAGTGTGGTCAGAAATGCGTTTTCATGGCACATCTGAACCAAACCATATATGCGTTATAATAATAACATCAGCCTGAAATTTAGGCATATTAAACAAAATACTTCCGAGCAGGGATTTTCGGACCCCGGACCCCCTGGATCCGCGCCTGGGGTCCGATCCTGACAATATGCTTTGTATATTTAATCATTCACATATCCAAACTGGTTACGTTTGCAAAAAAGGTGGGCGCAAATTGAAGGCACAAGCATCAACTGAGAGTGCCAGATGCGGGAAAACAGGTGGGTTTGTATGTTGGGGTCCTACCCAGGATTTTTTTAAAGTGATGTGCTGAAATTCATTTTGCTGGCATCTAAAACAAATAATAATAATGATTTCGGCATATGGAAGGCATCTTAAAAATAACCACTGAGCAGGGAGTGGTCACCCGGACCCTGGAACCCCGACTGTATCGGCATATAAGGCATACTAAAAATAACCGATGAACAAGGGTCCGGCCCTGTAATACCTCTGTTGTCTGATGAGGTTATACTCAACTCCTGTCGTTGTATGCCCACTGATAAACCTCTGTCTTACCCATGCTCATACGCAATCCATGCCATGCTCAAATAAACTCTTCCATTCTACCAAAACCTCCTACAACTCCTGCTTACTATCCATAACTACTGCAGTGCATAGGTCGTCAGTACATTATTTGTAATGACTTTCCTGCTAATCACTGCCATTACCATAATATAAATAATTGTATTGAGGGCACTACCCTGCTGCATAAGCCCAATATTAACCCCAAACTATTCTGACATCCCCGAACCAATCAGAACCCTGTCCCTTATACATTCATAAAGGCCATACTCCAATCTTACTTCTGATTCAGGGACACCCATCCACCTTAACGTAGACATAACTACTTCCCTAGGAGCTGTATCGTAGGCCTTCTCCAAATCTATAAAACATAATGCCATACTTCCTTTCACCACCAGCTGCCTAAGTGATAACAGCCCATCACTTGTCCCTCTTCCCTTACGAAAATTATGTTGTTCCTCCCCGATCTTCGTCTCAACTCTAGCCCTAATTCTTCTATCCGAAATCCTTTCCAAAAGCTTAAAAAACTGCGACAACAGTGACACCCCGGTACTGTTCTGGGTAGTCCGGCAGATAACCACATGCATTTTAGGGATTCTTTGAAATCACTCCCAGGAGAAAATTCCCATTGAATCTCATAGAACTAATTTTAATGGGATCCCATTGAAACATTAATGGGATTCCATTAAACTAACTTTGGTGTGGATTTTTTCCATTCCCATTAAATTCAATGGGAACCCATTGATTTCTATGGGACTTATATGGGACTTTTGTTCTGGTATTCCGCACATTTTTTATGAGTTCCCATTCATGAATCCATTGGGAACCCATTGAACTGACATTTTATGGGGAACTTTTCATTCAAATGAATGGGAACCCATTCAATCCCATTGGAATTTCAATGGGTTTTAATGGGAATCAATGGGAATTTTCCCCTGAGCTCAAACAGGGGAATAGTTATTATTCCTGAGACAGTACCGTCTAAACACACAACACTCGTAGATGTGTGACAGCCGTTTATATAAAGTAGAGCCGGAGTATACAGTGTTACAGCACAATCATAGTGCAGTGGGTCAATTGGTACATAGACTATATAGGCCCTAATAACAAATACAGGAATTTACTTCTTAGAATTTTAGATATTCATACTTGAACTGCAAATACTTGTAAACTTATCTGTATTGTATTGACTTACCATTTGTATATATAATGTTGTAATCAAAACCTTGATGTGTCGTTAAAACATGCATATGACCCGGGCAACACCAAATCGGTTAACACGCACCAGATTGATAACTTTATAATCTACACGAAAATGACCGTCACGCCCGGATGTAGTCTAGTATATAGCACGCAGATAATTACCAGCAATAATTTATTAGACATTTGGATTGGATACAATTCCATTTAATGTGTGTTAGTATGATATCCGTTTACCGTATGATTGTTAATTGATTGTTAATCACCGGCAATTTTAAAACTTGACATGACTGAGGTAAGTACGTCTGAGTGTGATATGGAACGGGTATATTTTCTCACACTATAATGAAGTATGTGTTATGTTCTAACATAATATGTGATTTACGAACTTATATCTCCGGCGACGGCGGTGAGATTATATAATATAATTAACCAATCAAAATGATGTATAATAGAGTAGGGTGATATATTAGGCCTACTCTACATTCTAAAAACAGTGTTTATATTATAAATTACACACTTTTCTAAACACCTTAGTTCCCACTTCAGTCCAAACACGTTTACAATCTAAGCATGTTTAGAGATTGCACACGTAATGTTTATATATTAAGCACATGGTGTTTAGGAATCTGAAACGTCTGTTTAGCAATTAAACGTGTTTAGAAAGTGGAAGGTTGATATTTAATCGCTCAACATATTTTTATCTCAATACAACTTAATTTTGGTGTTTTCCTTGATCTCTCAAAAGCTTTTGATATAATAAATTAACCATAATATCTTGATTAGCAAACTGTCTAGTTATGGTATTAGCTGTAGAGGCACTGCTTTGAATTAGTTTAGAGACTATCTTAGTAATAGAAAATAATATGTGTCATTCAACAATAACGATTCATCTTTACTAAACGGTGCTATTCTGGGGTCTCTTTTATTTATAATTTACATTAATGATATTTGTAATGTTTCTCCAAACACGTCATTGGTTCTCTTTGCTGATGATACTACTATTTTCTTTTCACATACCAATATTGAAATACTGGAAGATATTATACAGCATGATTTAAAACTTTACTCTAATTGGTTTTCTATAAATAAACTTCCATTAAATATTAATAAAACTAAATATCTTGTATTTGATCGCAACGTTCATTATAATTTCCATATAAAACTGTCTGATCAGGTATTAAAACATGTACATTCTATACGAAACTTCTTGGTGTTTTTATAGATAACAATCTCACCTGGAATGATCACATCTCTCATATTACGAAGCAAGTTTCTAAAGGTGTGTGTATTCTTTGTCGCTTAAAACACATTTTAACACAGTCTGTATTAACAATTATTTATCTTACTCTCGTTTATCCCCATTTCACTTATTGTTCTAACGTATGGTCAGGGGCTTCTCGGTCGTATCTTGATAAATTATTTATTTTACAAAAGAAAGCTGTGAAACATATATGCTCTAGTGGCCCACGAAATCATACAAACAATATATTTAAATCTTTAAATTTATTAAAATTACTTGACCATGTTAATTTAAATATTGAATTTTTTGCTTATCGTTGCTTAAATAGCTTGTTGCCATCTCACTTTCGATGACTATTTCCAAAAAAATGCATTAATTCATAATCATAATACCAGACAATCCAATCAATTACACATGGTACATTCATCTTCTACTCGTACTAAGAATAATATTTAAGTTCAAGTTTATTATTTTCCACATTCATATGACATAGCAGTATAATTATTATAGTGTAACAATAATATGGAAGGAGGTCTGGGGAAAGCAAAAGCTTGTACAAAGCAGACCCCCTTTACCAGAAACACAATAAATAAGTAATATAAAGAAAGAAATATCGGTATCCTACCCACCCATTGTAACACTAAGTAACATTAATATGCAATTAAACATGATAATTGTTATGAATCTTAAGAATGAATGAGTGTATATGAATCGCTGTGTAAAAATGGCACATATGTACCCGTGCGGCACAATAGCACCGTCCTAGAAATATTTACGAAAAAAATAAAGTCGATGATCACTGGATTTATAACCATGCATCAATCTCGTACGCTGAAGGTTAAATGATTGTGCAATTTTTACTGTATTTGGAATGACTCGACTATAGTGATCTCAAGCCTAAAACGTCAAGCATTACTAACACCCGTATGGGTCCACGGGTAGCGGTATTCACATTACGGGCATGTGTCTGCAATGGTAGCTTGCCCTACTAGCACTGAACAAGGCTAGGTCCGGGTTTGGCATGCATGACAACCGATTGTACAACTGTGTTTTAGACTAGTATTATAACAACGAGAAATATGTTTATATAAGTTAAGTTAACTACGTGAAGCTGATGCCCCATGGCAGATCGGGTTTTATGTCAGTATTCTTCATTTTGAGATAAGTTTTCCTCCAAAATATATCGCTTGTACATGTTACTGACTCTATTGAAAACCTTCAGTAACTTTGAAAGTTATTTGTCTTAGATTTGGGTATTAAAATAAAGGTGTGTCTTCACTTTCTCACATTGGATCGATGTAATACCTGAACTGCCATTATAGTTGTTGTGTTTTATATTGGTTAGATATAAATTGTTATACTGGTACATGGTAGGCAGTGTGTGGTTCATATAGCTTATAACGTTGAACAGAGCCAGGAAGCATTATCATTCACGCTACGATTGTCAAAACAGACATGCGGGTCACCAACCCGGACATTTGGTTCATACTTGTTGGACGTCTATAACAGTATGAAATATAATTCTTGAAATTGAATTGAAATATATTTATATGGGTTATTTATATTTAGATTATACGATCGTTTGTTAAAGTTGTGTTTGTATTACTATGTTTAAGTCGATTTGTAATAATTCTGGAACATTTTTCTCAGGAAACATGTTAAATATAATTTGTCCCAGTACATTATTTCAGACCTTCACGTATGATAATCTCAGGAGAGCTTTTTTTCAGCTCCTGGGACATTTAAGGAGAGCTTTTCGCTCTCCAGGACATTTTGCCCATTTTTTCTTGTCTATAATTGTAATACAACAGATCCAAATGTAACAGTGTCTATATCAGTAATATCCCATTGCGATGTTTTTAGGAGAGCAATTGATTGCTCTCCTGTGCACTTCTCAGGTGCGCCTTGGAGCGCGATCGCGCCGGCGCTCCTTATAATTGAAGGTTTATTATTGATCATTACTCATGAGGTGTCTGCCTTGGACCTTTGTGTAATTTTGTTATCACTGAAACTGGTGTAACTATACAAATAACTATCAAATACTGTAACCTATTCCGAAATTCTGATTTGTATAACACTTTTATTTAATTGACATTTGGGTTATTTTATAAGTATATACTTGTTGTCAGATAAAAGTCCGTTCGTATCAGACAGTAACATACAAAAACACTAAAGTAGAATACACAAAAAGCAAAACAATATCCAAAATCACAAAAACAATGAAATATGTATAAGAAATTACTACAACATCACAATAAACCGATTTTTCTCAGATACCAGTATACACATGCCGAAATGCAATTGCTACACCCTGCTATTAACTACGGCTGGTGTGGAGGTCCAGGCTAGTTACAACATATTAACATGACTAATCAGTGGTCCCGGAGTTGAACAGATGATAGAACTTCACAGATGATAGGAAACCTGATGCGGGATATAATGACAGAAAACAACATTGATATACAATTTATATAGTTTCATCCATGACATCAGCTTCAGTGTATTTAATCAACTCCAATATTATCAATAAACATATCCATGCAATTACATGGTTCATTATGCTTAATCAAACTTGTGGAGTTAATCCCTGAAAGTGAGTAAATATCAAATAACAATTTGTGTATGTTGATCCATAAAGGTTAGTAAATATTGCATAACCAGCTTATGGAGTTGATCCCTGCAAGTTATACCATATTCCAATAACAGACATGTATACTTACTCCCTGGAAATTATAAAAAATAAAAAACAGTAACATACTAGGATTAATACAAATTGTAATGGGTGTAGCCCTAAAGCTACATGACATAAAAAAATATTGCTTTAGGGAATTCCCCTTTTTAGAAAACAAATGACGTTGTAGCCCCCTACTGGCATGTGCGATTCCAGTTTTGGTACAAATCTCCAACGACTGGAGCAATGGGACCCGCCATTACAATCTACGTTTTAGTACCACATGTTACAAATTATATATTAGCAACATTATTTACTGCCATATGAATATACTCAAATAATGTGCTACAATTCGTTATAATCAGTTATCTCATTCATATCGATCCTAAATAGTTAAATAAACAATAAAATATGAATATTCAAAGTCAAGAGTTTGTCTACGATTATCGTCTAATTCACTTAACACAGTGAAGTAAAACTAGGCTCAGTGTGTTTAATCGGCATTTTAGATCCATAATATTGTAGTAATTTGAGAGTTATTGTTAATATTACAGGAACCACATGTGAATTAACATATTTTCAATCCGATTATGTCATTAATACACGCTCAGCATTAATTAATAAAGAAAAACAACGTACCTGATGACAGAAAAATAACAATGAAATACAATATATCATAATAATCTCGTTCATGGCAGCAGCTTAAGTGTGCCAATTCCGAAACTACGCCCTCTATGCCCTTCCTGTCATCCCCTTTCTGCTTATACAAAAATATGGGGGGGAGGGGATTGATCACCATATGGTGACCCTCCACACACTCCCCTATTTTAAAAGAAGTCATCCTCGACATGTAAATTCGCAGACATCATATTATGTATATATTATACTTAATATATCTTGGCTAGTGCGCCAACATAAACAACAATAATATCCAGTAACACTATCTACTACAGGCTACCATATAAACTATGTAGTCCTCTTAACCAATAGCAAATTGCTAGTAAATGTGACCATTTCATCTCGAAACACGTTGACGAATGACTCTGAGTATTGGCACCAATGGTACCCTGCTTATGGCTAATATCACTATACGTGTTAAAACATGTAATTTCCTATTGTGATTCTAAATCACACTATACTGAGCAACTACCATAAACCTACGTGTGCTGCTAGTCTGAGGAAAAGTCCAATAGAGACCATGGGTTGTAAACACCCAGTAAAATATACCACATCTAAAATATAGATCGTACAATGTTTACAACATCAATGTATTAGCCACTAAAATGTCATCGTATGATCACACGACACGTAAGTGAGTATGGCGCTATTGTGGTATTGCTTTGTAACTGGATATTGATAAAGACATACAAAATACAAAATATTTACATTTCTGCATAATATGGAACTTAATTAAGTTACCATTCGGGTACTATCTCGTGATACCTACATGTTCATTGTATTATATCCGTTGGCACGGCAGGCATGTTTTAGTTGTGGACCTGGGAACCACTGGTGTGTTTGTCAAAAACCTCCTCTATGACCTGTAGGAATGGTAGGACATGCCTTCACATTATTGAAGACACACTTTGTTGATGTATGAATTGATTTACTGGAAAACATGAATGATCAGTATATTCATTATTCACCATATTAACCAGAGTTGGGGAACCAAACCTATCATAAGTCAGATATTGTCGAGGTCAACGATCTCTCCTCGGTCGAGTGATTGTTTGTTCCTCAGGTGTAATGTCATCCACATGATCATCAATATACCTTGCATCTTGGTGTTGGTCAGGTATATGGAGTACTTCCGGTTCAGTGACGGGAGGAGATGGTACTGATTGATTGACACTTGGATCATACTACTCATCATCGTCACTCTCAGAGTTACCATTAGTATAATTGATACCTTGATTCTGACAAGTGTTATCGCTAGTCAGTAGTTTCCGAACATGTTTCTTATCTGAAATTACTAGTGGTAGATAACTACACTGTAAGAGTAAGTTACGGTGGTGGACGCGCTTCTTGCCATGCACATCCTCGGGCAAAAACCTCATAGACTGGGATGTCTGGAGACATCCGACGCGTAACTATAGTATAACTTATCCTCCAAATAAGAACGTAATTTTGCTGGCCCTTCATGCTTCGATAGGTCTTTCACAAGAATCCTCTCACCATTTTAGAGGTCACAGTCTTGAGCCTTTCTATCATAAAATCTTTTGCCTCTTTCACCACTTTTCATTCAGTGCTTTGAAGCAATTTCAAATGCCTCATTCATGTTTTCCTTCCACCTAGACACATACTCTGAATACGAGGATTGGGCTAGTTTAGGTTCCAGCTGTAAGTCAAACATAATATATATGGGTAGCCTTGGGGAATGACCAAACAATAACTGAAATGGGTAGAATCATGTGGATTCGTTCTTTCAGTGGTACAACTATATATATATATTTATCTAACGAGCCTTTCCAGTTATCCTTCTCTTTCTCAGTCAATGTCTGCAATATGCTTAGTAGGGTGCGTTACATTCTTTCGACTTGCCCATTACCCTTGGGATGGTATGGGATTGTCCTTGAATGTTTCACACCACTCATCATTTGCAGTCGGGCAAAGAGGCTGTTCTCGAATTTACGACCCTGGTCATGATGCAATCTAAAAGGGGAAACCAAATTTTAGAACAAAGTCATTAAATATTTTATCCGCTACCATATGGTCTGATTTATTCTTGAGAAAATTGAGCTGGTAAAATGGTCTACTACCAGGAGTATGTATTCATAACCAACCACCGCTGGATCTCTCCAAATGAAGAAAGTCACTGGACATTAATTCCATGGGATCTGTGCTGGATATGTTCTTCATTGGTGCTCTAATTGGTCTTGAAGGTTTCTTGTCTTTAATACATTTACATTGTTTTGTAATATAATGTTATATCTGTCGCGCTATGAATGACCAACATAAACGTTCTCTTGCAAGAGTTATGGTGCGCTCACGGTTCCTAAGTATTTAGGACGGACAGTTGAACAGAGACAGATCGGCGAAATAATTCTTTCAAATTTGTTGGCGATATATTCGAAAAGAAAAGCAGGTGAAAAGGATTATTCTTTTAGTTATTTTATCTGGGTTATTTTTGTTAATTACTTTTTTCCTATTTTGATTTTTGGGGCGATTTTTAGTGCTTTAGTTTTACGAGTTACTTTGTGGACTCGCATTTGCTGACTTAACGTTAGCCTTTTAACGTTAAGTTAGGCATAACGTTAGGAATAACAGCCTAGCCTAGGCTAACATTTTATTTTTAACTTAGGTCTAGGCTATTTGTTTTTCCGTTGCCTAGCAAGCTAGGGTAGGCTTGTATTTTTAGTAATAGACCTAGGCCCTACTAGTCTTTTATTGGTATTAGGCTATACTTTTTGTGTTTTTTAAGCTAGTGTATTCTTATTACTTATTCGTTTTTTTGGTGGGCTTTAATTCTCACCAGGATATAATACTATTACTTACCAACATGCATTATTAAACAATGTTTGGATATCTTACTTCCTTTTATTACTGACATGATCAATTTATCTCTCACTTCTGGTAATTTCCCAACGAATTGGAGAAATGCAGTTGTGACACCGTTGTTGAA